>JAIPRL010011779.1:0-12993 GCA_025469235.1 Pemphigus obesinymphae
TGCAATATACTCAAGTATATTACATAATATAATTATGTTATATATTACGATAAGTTGTAAGTACTTATTATACAAAAATTAATGTTATGACCTATGAAAACACTTTGTGTGACTCTTTTCGATATAATTATTAAAATAAATATAGTTTTTAATACATAAGATAATGTAGAGAGTATAGAGAGAAAATGTAATGTTAACACAAAATTTAGGGTTTAATTAAATTAAATTTGAACTCCTTGTATACTAACTAACTAACTACTGCCAAATGTATACAATCAATATACTGAAAGAAACTTTGACTAACCATTAAACCATTTAATGACACCATTGATTATTTCCATTGCATGCAGAAATAAATCGGTGAAATCCATAGATACATTTGTCTCCATTACGAATTGTCATTTCCTCGTCATTCGTCAGCAACATCATCATTCTTCCATAACCTGATGTACAAAATAAATTTTATTAACACCAATCGGAAATTTTGTAAGTAAATATACATAATATAAATTATTACAGTATTATAATTAAATAGAAACAACTTATATACGATTAATATACATTACACATAAAATTAATTTGTAACTAAAAATAATTATGACAGAAAATATGAGGATTCTTTATTTATTTATTTATTTATTGAAGCATTCGGTGTAAAAGATTGCTAAGGTGAGAATGAAGAAGAATGTCAAGAAATAAAGAAATTGCAGCATAAGAGAGTATACGTTTTAATTTTAAATGATGTTTGAAAAGATACAGATTTCAAACGACAGTTCCGTACTCCAATATAGACCAATATAAATTTAAACAATTTCATATCATAATTCTGAACAAAATAATTTATATTGACTAAATAATATTAAGACTTAAAAGGACTATTAGCTGGTAAACTTACCTACCTACCTACCTTTGCAATTTTTGTAAAAAGAAATCGTGTAACTCATGAATTAAAGATATAATTTTTTAATTAATTGTGTATTTTTTATAACTTATAGGCATCTACTATTTGCAAATCACGATTTTTAGCAAAAAGTAATCATAAAATAATTTATAAATGGATACAAAAAATGTATTAATTTTCAGTGACATTCAGTATACATATTATATAAATATATATATTATTATCTCTGAAAATATATTTATATTTTAGAATTACCACAGATCGTTTAAAATAGTGGTGGATATCCAATAGACGCATATTTTCTGTGCTAACATATCATAGAGATTGTAATATTGTATCTATGTAAAATGTATAGATATTTTACTGCGTTCTATAATTCTGTGTGGTCAGTTTTGTGTATTATTATGTAAATATGTAATAAAAAAAAATTTAATCTGCAGTTCGTACATTTTAAATGTTATTTTTTTTTAATTTTTTTTGTACAGAATGTACCACTATTTATTCAATTATTGTATACAAATCGCTTTTATCTACCGAACAATAGCATTTAACTATGATAACTACTTTCAGAGAAATTATAATTAATTTAAATATAAAAATGAAATTGTCGTATGGTTTAATTATTTGATTTCCTGATTAGTATAAATATAAGTTATTTCTATACTTTGGTAGAAGAATGTATAACATATGTTCAATATTCGTTGTGTTCAATAATAATGTAGATAGGTATAACTAATATTTGTTATTTTTAAAACAATTATACTGAAGGAATATTGAATATGACGTAATGGAAAAATATATGAAAAGAAATTTAGTGCGTGGGTATTATTTTAGATATTTTAGTGAAATACTACAAAACAATTTTTTTTTTTTTATTCACCCATAGGTATTATTTACTAAATTAGAGAACTTGTAAATTATACTACAAATTATTATTATAAGCCCAAATCACAAAATGAATTAGTTAACTTTTGAGTTTTAACTGTATTTTAACAACTATGTTATCATCTTCAGTGCAAACCAAAAACTTTAACATAAGTACTTAAAAATGTATAATTTTCATTGTCTGATTTTATAATAGGTAATATGTTATAATAGGTTTTAATCATTTATAAGTTTTATTTTTTTAATTATATTAGATACTGTACATGATTTCTTTGATCACAAAAATGTAGATTGAAATTGGTTTTCCCTAAAAACTTATTTAAGGTAAAATTGACTCTATTTACGTTTTTTTTAAATTTATTTCAATATTCCTCCCTATGCTCCTCATTAATACTTCCTTTTTATAAATATATAGAAACTAACGCTGTTTTACATGGGAATCTCGTGCTCATGCCTAACCGTAAAAATTTAGTAAAAATAAAATCGTATTATATTATTTTATTGTAATAAAAATTCATAATTTTCGATATTCATATTTTTTATATTATATTAAAATAAAAGAAAAATTCTGGACTACCTTAAAAGGATGCCATATCAATCATTTTGACTAGGTAGTAAAAACATTTCTACGAATAACAAACAAAATTACCTCTTAAGACAACGCTATACCATCAATTTTCAAGGGGTTCTGTGTAGGAATTTTTTAAAAACTTTTATGAATAATGAAAATATAACAACTAAAAATGTTTAAATACATTTTCAAAGTAGTCTAAAGTCTTTCTAATATCAATACCACTTTTTATTGTTGTATCACGACATTTGTTAAAAAAACAACTTGTAGCTTTCTGATCAGAGTTTGATCAAAAATTATCGTAAAAGAGAAAAAAAACACTAAGTCAAAGATGAGAACATAAACTTAGATCGAGCATACAGTTATATTTAATAAGTATATATAAACACCTAAAATTCGAGATTGAAAACGTCAAATTTTCCAATTTTCAAACCTAAAAAAATATATGAAAAAGTTATTTTAACTAAAAAAATTATAAAAACAGTTTTTAATGACCGTTGAAAAAACCATGGGGGGAGGGGGGTAAATAAAAGACCCATTTTATTTTTATTTTCTAAATACAGGCACACCCTATTCTATGGAGGTGACCGTTACAAGTCATACCACTCTATCATCTATCATATTATATTTAAATTTTGAATCTATGATAAGTAGAAGAGAAGTTATATATAGAAAGCGAGAACGTGTTTTAATTTTGTTAAAACTTATGTATAAGTGACTTTTAAAGAGTTTAAATACCTTTATTAAAATTTCTAAAAAACCATATTTTAGATACGATTTTATAGGGATTTCGCAAAAATATAAATTAACTAAAAAAGATGTTACAGCAATTAAAAAATTAAAAATAAAGATTTTTGAAAATTCTAAATTGTGCTATAGAATAAGAGAATGATAAAAACTTACGAAATCATTAAAATATACAACCAAGTATACCATAGATTATTGTTCCATTTGTATATATTTAATATTTTTACGTCCACCCAAAGACCAAAACCCAAAATATTTAATTTTACACATATATAATTTATATTATAAACAAAAAACGAAAAATTGGAAATAAAATTAAAATATTTAAATCAAGAAGTATACCTAATACTTAACTGATATCTATGTTCTATACTATAGTATAATTTGAATATTTATAATAAAAAGGATAATATTTAAAAATCAACATCTACATCTCAATTTTAAAAGCTTTTTAAGAACATATTTTTAACAACAATTTTTATACACACAATTTGAGTTCTTTTGAAAATTAATATTATTAATTATTATTATTAGGCATTTGTATTTTTTTGTTTGTTTTGATTTCATTTTTCTATTTTTTCCGTTATTGTTTTCGATTTTCAATATTTTCGTAGTTGATTTTTTTAGTTTTAATTATTTCGTTTATAAATGTTGTTTTAAAAACGTTTTCTATCCCTGACTTTTTGTATGTTATATAAAGATATGAACATTTTTTTATATTGCATATCTGTATCTATAAAAACACAGGGTCAAGTCCTTTCTTGCCCTACTGTAGGGATGAAGGCAGGGTTCTCGTAACCAAGATTTTTTGGTCTAACTAATGGACTTAACTTCACATGGTCGGTAGTATACATAGCAATTAGGAATGTAAAAAGAATCTTTGTACTTTGAGTCTAGTGAGATGAGACGCGAAAACTTATGCCGACCAGTAATAGAAGATAATAATAAATCATCAGAACAATTTTAATTGTTCATAATTCAATTAAATAAATATGTACCTATTTTAATACATATAAGACTATACTATACTATACAAGACGCCGCCTTAGGGACAAAATAATAAAGAAACGTTTGATACAAAATGCTTTAAAAACATCATAATTTTCATCCTTTCCAATGTACCCTAATTAACTATTAACGTTCATTTTTTTAATGGCAACTCTTATTAGTTTTATTTTAAAAATACTAAAACTATACAAAAACTAAACTGGCCTGTAGTGTTGCATCAGCCAACAAAACAATAATTTACTAAAATTTACCTTATATCTTCATGTACCCGTCTTAATTTCAACTTATGATTCGAAATTTCTCAAAATAACAATATTATATGACATCTAAATATTACAATAATAATGCGAAGATAATGAGAGCCACGTACGACAGTAATACTATACTTTTCATTATATAGGAAATTCTATTTATATATAAAGTATAAAAGGTAATATAATAATATATACTTATCTAAATAGTAGAATTAGTAAAATTTCCAATACTTACTTAAAAATAAAAATCTCATACCGAAAATTTGGATAGTTTTGTATAAATTTAACATTTTAAGTTTTTAAAAAAGTGACTTATTAAGTTAAAAGTTAATTTTAAAAAAGAAACGTGTTAAACCTTATTAAAATTAACTTAATTTTAATTTTTAACTCGTTAATACTCAGGCTTGCATATTTAATATTGTATGTATAATATTATTTTGTATTTATACTCAGGTACTTACATAGTACATATCCCATATTATGATAAATGGACAGACATTCCATCATCTTGTCAATTGTTTTTACAATGTATCCAGACCAATCATATTTTCGTCGTTTCCATATTCCCGGTGCATTTTATATAATTAAAAAGACATTTATGCATAAATTACTCTCATACAATTATTTAAAATTTTTACATAGGTACTTTGTTTGTACACGTAGAATATGTGGTAACCATATTTCTATAAGTGGAAGTAAGATCGTCTGACTTGTTTTTACCTATAATTCCTTTAAATATATATAAAAATAAAATTAATTTATTAAAGTAACTTGTAGGTAAGTGGTTACTAATAATAGATATAACAATCATTGAGTTCAAGACTGCAACTGCAGCAAAAAAAAAAAAAAATGTTTTTACTATAACGAATATAAAACATAAAGAGTACATTCGTCATTCAAAGTTAAACAAGTATATCTTTATGCTATATCCATCGATCAATAATTTAACTAATTTTCTTTATTCAACTGTAATAATATAATGAATGATGTAGTTAAATATTGATAAATGAAAAAAAAATTTTAAAACAATTTGAATATACTTTTAACTTTTATACTTTAATACATTTAAGTGGTTCGGAGCGTTAAATATTTTATAGCTGCCTATATTAATATTATTCTACTCTATTATCTCATATTTACTTATAAATAATAATAAAAATACGCCACTAGTTACCACTTTTTTAATAGGTACCTATATTGAAATTTAAAAAATAGTATAGACATGATTTTTTTGTACATAAATATTTACTTTGGTTTTACACGTCGCATCAAAACAGAATAAGTCATTTTTCGTACAGATATTCAATAGTTTCCATTATACCCGAAAAAGTGAATTAAATCATGAAGTTTTTGGTTGGCACTGAAAATAACAAAATGGTTGTTGAAGTATGTGTACGTAGTTAAAAGTTCATTATTTTATGTTAATTTTTATTTATAATAATTGATACTTAATATTGATATTATATATGGATACTAGATACAAACAATTTTTAACCAAAAGTAATGATCGGATAATTTATAAATGAGTAAAACAATGTTATTATTATTTAATAAGTTATATTAATGAACAAATCCATAGAATTTCTGAAATATATTCAATGTTTAGATTGTCAAGGATCGTTTATGATATTGATAAATATCCAAAGACGTAATATTATGTTCTATGCCATAGAATAACTGCATCATAAACATTGTAAATTTATATTTTATTAGGTAGGTATCTACATTTTATATTATACGTAGGTATAACCATAAATTAAAGACCCCCTCCGAAATTTATTCAACATTTGATAGGTACATTTCAAAATATAGTTTTGAATATATAAGAAATGATATCACAAATAATTTAAATGGAAATATTAAATTTGATCTGTGATTTATCGTTGAATAAAAGATAATATGCGTAATAAAACAAAACTTTTCTAAAGTAGGAATCCCTAATTTTGATACAATATTATTACATTTTTAATCATTTTTATGTATAAACCTAAAATTGACGAGTCACAGTCTATTTCTTCTTATTCTTCTCCTTCGCCCTCTCTCCCAAATATATGGGGTCGACCACCCTAGTCCTCAACTTCTACTAAACTCTATCTCCCATATTCTTCTCACTCCTCACTCCTACCCTGACTTCAGTTCCTCTACACAAATTCCTTACTCTTTTACTTGTCCTTCATACATGTCCTCAATTACATTCACGTGCAACTTTAGTAACCTTTTCTTCATTAATATCCATTTCAAAATTTCTCTAGAAACCCTATCACACACCTTCTCTAGATTGATAAATACCTACCATAAACAACTACATCTTCTTTTCTCTATACTTCTCTACTAACCATCTCTTTGGTTTTCTGCCCTATCTTATTATCTCTCTTTTTAGTTGATATTATCTTTTTTACTTCTTTAGCCTATTGCCATGTTTATGTATCCTACTATCATCTGTTATACTACCTTCCTACATTCACCAATGTCTTATTTAATTAAATTATGTGTTATATACCCTGTAACGAGTCCGTATTTAAGTATGTCTGACCCACTGATTCACAGAGTAGGTAAGTAGGTTACTTATACTATAGTTTTATATCTCATAGTAATGAATTTAAAACCATCGCCGCAGGGCTTGAAAACGTTATTAATTTTTGCGTTATAACGTTTTTCGTTTTATAACGTTATTTTTGTTTTGCGTTATAACGTTTTTTGTTTTATAGCGTTATTTTTGTTTTGCGTTATAACGTTTTTCGTTTTATAACGTTATTTTTGTTTTGTGTTATAACGTTTTTCGTTTTATAACGTTATTTTTGTTTTGTGTTATAACGTTTTTCGTTTTATAACGTTATTTTTTTTTTGCGTTATAACGTTTTTCGTTTTATAACGTTATTTTTTTTTGCGTTTTTATACTGTAAATTTAACCAAAATTCTGCAATTTACATTCTACGTAGTATGGGTTTGCTATATTACCTGTTGGGTACAACAAATGGATGTTTAGCTATTAATATTAGCACAAGATCGCGCCCGAACGCGTGATGTATTTAGTCGTTTTCATATGGACATTAAAATACTTGCGTTTTAATTTGGCCTTTGGGTGATACTGATTATTTAACGTGATTTAAAAATAATATTAATATAATTAATAATCTTTTATATTTTATATATATAACTTTTATATAACGTTATTTTTTTTTTTTGCGTTATAACGTTTTTCATTTTATAACGTTATTTTTTTCCGTTATAACGTTTTTCGTTTTATAACGTTATCGATTTTATTCCGTTATAACGTTATAATAACGTTATAAATATAACGTTTTCAAGCCCTGATCATCGGACTTCTGTAGTATTTTTCACAATTTGAATTAAATTTATATTGATACATATTCGGGCGAACTTTTAAGCTGGCGCGCACTAGATCGGATCGGCTCGACTCGGCTCGAATCAGGCCGGTTCGGAAAAGTTGTTCAGCCATGCACATAAACTTATCGGCACGCGTCGGCACTATATACCTATAATTAATTATAATTCATTAATGAATTATAATATAAACATCATATAAATTATATTGTATACTGTATACTGTATAAGTATTCAATTAAAAATATACCGAATAATTTTTTTTCTATTTTACGGGTGTGTGAGAACAAAATATAAGTAAGTATTATTATAATATTCGTTATATTCTCAATTTTACCAAAATTAAATACACATGAAATTGGTTTTATAAACACCTTTGATATAACATTTCAATTACAATTATTACTTTACAACTTAACAATATTGAAAATATTCTTTCTAATTTAGCAGCTATTGATCTGAAAATACAAAAGGTTATTTTGAATCAAAACCGAATGATGGAAATCCTTGAAAAATTACAAAACTCAAATGTTATTAAATTGGACAATAATATATCATCTGTAGAAAAGAAACCTTGAATATAATTTTAAATCCAGCTTTCCATTAGACGACATCATAAAATGTAAAAATGGTGATGATAAATTAAACCATGATTGCTATTATAATTTGATGGTATGATAATTAATTTTAGTTCAAATTACAAAAATACTAAAATTAATTTAAAAAGTTAATATATGTATATTGGAAATGTATACTATAGTTTAATATTACACTATTTTATAGTGTAAGTCGGAGATTAGAATAATTATTTAACAAAAAATATGTTTATAAAATTGTTTTATTATTATCCAATTATTTATTATATATCAAAGGTAAGGTATGTATTATTTTATTTAATTTAATTTTCAGAAAGGAAAATTATTATCGTTTGGTGATCAAAATATGAATGTTTCAGTTCGAGTTTTACTAAATAAATTATTTACAAATAATGTTGGTACCCAAATAACATGAACAGGGAAGTCGCTTTGAAAAATCCAACTATTTCAAACTAATTCTAAGTATGTTTACATATTATAGTAATATATATATAATTGTTATAAATTATGATATTATTATTGGGATTTTGTTTTTTTTGAGTGACAATTACAATATTGTATTGTATTTTCAAAGTATATATGAGTTCTAATATCAAAGCAGACATAAATGCATTAAAAATTAAAGTTGTATTAATAAAAAACATTATGTTCAGTATTATCTTCTAACTTAATGAATAGGTTACTTCTTATAATATTATAATATTATATATATTAAGAGGACAATAATATTCAATTATTCAAATTTTTATGAACTTATAAATATAATATATATATTATACAAAATAAAATAATCCAAAAATCCAAAAATCACAAAAATAGTATACTTTTTACTGTGTATTACGTATTTCAAAACTATATGTTGTCATCTTCAGCGCCGTTCAACTAATTTGTGATTTTGAGTTTATTATATTTAATATAAACAGTTACAAGTACAACTTGCTATTTTCATTGTTTGTTAGAAATTATATTTTATTTAGTTTTTTAAATTATTAATTAGTTATTTTGATACATTGTATTTAATTAAATAAATTAAAAATTATATATGTTATATTTTAGTAGTGGTGAGAGATCAATTTGATTTAAATGATTGTACTGAAATCAAAGTGAAAAAAGTTATTGTCAGTTGGCTTAAACATGCAATTGAACGCAAAACCAGTATGAGTTATTAACTTATTAACTTTACCATTATTAAATAATGTTAACATTTAATAATGGTAAATAAAAAAAAACAATAATAGATATAATTTGCAATAAAGTTGCAATATGTTAAAACTTCCTTTCATTAACTTATTTAAATTAATTTTTTTTTAATGAATGGACAAAAATTAACTATATAACTATATTACGATACCTAAACCAAATTAAAACGTCTGTAATAACTTTAACTAGCCAATCTTGAAAATAAATATAATTTTTGGATTTATATATTAATTTATAATTTTGTTTTGTTATAGGTATTACAACTGACTACACAATATATATGAGCACACAGCTGTAGTGTATATTATAAATACATTTTATTTTCTAAAACTAAAGTTTTTTTTTTTTTTCTGATACACAGTTTAGTATTATTTATTATTATTATTATTATTATAAAAATTATATAGTATACATTTTTTTATTCTAAAACTAAAGTAGGTACTTAAACTTCACTTTTAGCTTCTTTTTTTTTTTGTTACATTTTCTTTTTTTTTTTTACTGAATTGTTTTTATGTAAATATAAAGTTAATTATTATATATATTTTATTATTCAAATATTTTATTTTCACATCCTAATAACTTTCTTATTAATTTCATTCGTATTTACCTAAAGAAATGCTAATTTTCTTGTATAGTTTGGATTGAGATATTATATAGATTTCAAAGAATTTATAGAGAAGGAGTTGTAGATAAAATATTAAATAATTCTTCAATTATAAAAAAAATATATATATATATAATATTATATTATTATAAATAATATAATATATATTATTATGCATTATATTTGAACCAAATTGGGATGTAAATAGGACATTTGCTGGAAGGTATAAATAAGTTATAACTAGAATTTCAATGGACTTCCATTGGAAGTCATAAAGTGGTTTTTGGGAATTAAATTCTAATGGATAAGTGTTTTCCAATGGACATCCTATGTCATGCCTATGGAATTCTTACCAAAGTCTTTTCGGAAGGTCTTTGGATGCGGACTTTCCCTGCTTTAATGGATGACCACATGACCTCCTATTAAGATCCAATGACCATCGCTGGTACTTCCCTGAATATTTCTATAGTCTTGTTTGGAACGATAATGGATGTCCGTCGGAAGCATTTTTGTTACTAGGGAAGAGGATATCAGCGCGTGTGTAGTTCGAAGTATATTATATTTTAGGCCCCGTTTTTGTACCAAAAAAAAAAAAAAAAGGTTAAAACTTCAATCAACTTAACACCAACATAAAATCGACCTAAAAGTGTGATATAACTCTGTGAAAAATTCATCAGCTTGTCTTCTAAGAGTCCATCGAAGCGTTTATTTTTTTTTTACAATGTTATTTATCATTATATATGAAAATGTTTATCATTTACTCATAGGCGTGTCTATAGGCACGACCGCCTATCATGCACATGCACGAATTGGAAAATTAGCAGCAAATTTAAATTTTGGCTGAATTTCTATGTTCTGTGCTATATTACAAATATATAGGTACATACGAGTACATATATATATTATATTCATAACAACATTTATTTTATGTTAGGTTAGTTTATTTTGTCATGGTCCTATATTGTTTTATTTTATGTCTGTGGCTAATATACATTATACTGTTATATAAAATAAATATTTCTCTTTATCTATTATCAAAAAAATGTTTGGTAATTGTGAAGTTCTGAGTTCTGACGGTTCAAAATATAATGGTTTCCCGACGAGGCATTATATATTTTCGTTTATGGAAGGTATTTGCTATGCGACTTAAGAAAAAGTGGCCAAAGAAATAAACAACAACAAGGTGGACTTGTTAATTTGAATCTGTAGCTGCAGTAAGAAATAATTATTCTCCCAAAATAATTGTTATTCCAAAAATATATGACTACTCAAATGTCAGACACTAAATCAAAAGGTTTGCTTTCCCAATTAAAAACATTTGAATTTATTTTTGCTTTAAACATGCTTTATATTCGTTTACTATACTCACTATAAGTCAACTGATGTCTTCAAGCTGAATATTTATATATTTTCACATCTATAAGTAGGGTATGATATAATTATTGAGATTAAATATATCTGAGTTAAGATTAGACGACATATTCTAAGAAGTTTATAGTAATACGTCAAGAATTGTATAGAAAATGGTGTGAATTTACTGAAGTAAAAAAAAGTTAAAATATCAAAGTTTGACCAAAAAAGCTTCAAAAAATCAATTGTTTGTAAAAACTAAAGAAAACGAAGTAAGAATGTCACGTATTTAAATGATAATTTGTTAAATGGCCTAAATGAATGTTTCTAATTGGTAACATTTTTTAAAACTTGAGCCAACCATTTTAGATTCTGAGCGTAGCGAGGGCGAGCTAGTGGTTTTATAATGAAGTTTATTTTTCATTATTTAATTTCATCTGTTTGTTATTTTAAAGAGGTTATTTTTCGATTTTCTTAATAGTTTTTTAATGCGTAAGGAAGAACTACCCAAAAACGGCAAAAATAATAATTTCATCAAATCGAGATTGTTCATTTCTACGTTATTTCAAAAATAATGACTTTAAAATCTTTAAATTTACATCGAATATTTAATTTAGTAATATATTCACGTTGATTAAATTATTTAAAAATTTTTGCAATTTTGGGCTATTTATAGACATTTTAGATTTTGAGGTTTCTGAGTCTTAAAAGAGGTAATTTTGGATTTGAGACCTGAAAATTTTATAAAACGTTAAACGCGAGTATACGTTATATTCTAATGAAAATCAAAAAATCTCGAAAATCCGTAATCACGATTTTTTTATTATAGTCGTTTACATTTTTTCAACAAAATTATCAATTTTGAGGTACCTATTTAAATCCAAATAGTTGGTAAAATGAGATTTTAAGACCTCAAAATATTTACCTAATATGACGTTAGTCGTGTATTAGTTTAACTAAATTTAAAAAATCGACCGGAAATATAAATATATTATGTACCTATTATATATTAGGTACGGTACCTACGATAATTATTATTTTGGTTTTTTCATGAACATTCGATTGCCAAAAATAACAATATTACATACCTATATGGGTACCTGGCACATATATAAGTAGGTATTTTATTTCGCGGGTTTCATAACATCTAGGACATTTTAAAATACATATACAATAAGGTACAAGAATAATATTTTTGACACCTAAATCTAGGTTTAAAAAAATGGCCCACCCCTGAGGCATCCTATACTTAACTCCCTAATATTTTCCATACTCCATCCGGTTCTACTATTTTTTTTATTTTTCATTTTTATAACCACACTACTCCACATTTCTATTGCATCCCTCAAAAATTTCTTTATTAAGGCTGAAAATACCTAATGCAATTATGAAATTGTCTAATTCCGTTGGATCGCGCCTAGTGATGGGCAAATTCGGTCTTAGTCTTGCAGTCTTGGTCTTGGTCTTGCAGTCTTGGTCTTGGTCTTGCAAAAATGCAAGACCAAGACTGTACTAGAGCTAGCAAGACCAAG
>JAIPRL010011780.1:0-12990 GCA_025469235.1 Pemphigus obesinymphae
TTGCATCTGCACCCCATTTGGAATTTACAAGTTTCCGTAATATATTGTTCCTGGTATTGACTTTGGCTCGAGTGTTCTCGCAGTGTTTTTTAAAGGTTAGTGATCTATCCAGCGTTACACCCAGGTACTTTGGGAACTTAGTATGTTCCAGATGTATATTCTCCCATTCTATTTTTAGTACTCTGTTTGCATTTCTATTTCTTAAGTGGAAAGAACATGTTTGCGTTTTATTAGGGTTCGGTCTTAAGTGGTTTTCTTTGTAGTACATGGACATCTCTTTCAGGGCAAGTGTTAGGGTCTTTTCTACTTCTTCAAACGTGTCTTTTTGTGAGGTAATTGCTAGATCATCTGCATACAGGGAGTGTTTTGTATTTAGGTTCGTCGGTTGGTCATTTGTGTAAATGTTAAAAAGAGTTGGTGCTAACACGCTGCCCTGTGGTAGACCACTGCGATGGTTTCTCCATCTACTTGTCTTACCTTGTAAACTGACATAGAAACGTCTTTTATTTAGGAGCATTTCGATAATTCTGGTGAATTTTATGTCTAAAGTTAGTTCGTAAACTTTACGTTTCAGTTTCCTGAGATTTATTGTGTCATAAGCTGCACTCAGATCTACAAAAATATCTCCTATGATTTTTTTTGTTTCAAATCCGTCCTCTATATGCTGTGTTAGGTGCAGTACCTGGCTTGTGCAACTCTTTCCTGGTCGAAAGCCGGCTTGTTCGCGGATCAATTTTCCGTCTATTGTTGGCATGACTCTGTTTAGTATTAATCTATCCAGTAGTTTGTACGTGTAGCATAGGAGAGCGATAGGTCTGAAATTTTTCGCACCCATTAGTGTCTTTCCTGGTTTTAGTAATGCAATAATATGAGTCTTGTGCCACATTTTGGGAATGCACATTTGATTAATACAATCATTATACATATTTAGGAGCCATTTTCGGGCTCTGGGTATATTTTTTATTTGTTCCGTTCGAATATCATCAACTCCTGCTGCTTTCCCTTTTTTCATGATTTTTATGCCGGTATTTAGTTCTTTGATTGTGAAGTGTACATCAAAAAGGCTGGTCTCATGGCTCAGGTCTCTTATTATTATTTTTTCCCTGCTATTTGATTTTGACTTTACAGTTTTTGAGTTTAAGAGTAATTGGCTAGCAACCTCATTTGCAGTTACGTTTGTTTATGTTGGTTCATTACGTTTTTCACATTTGAGTTTTCTGATGAGGCGCCATGCTTTATTGCTATTTGTCTTCATATCTAACTCTTCCACTGTATTTTTCCACTCCTTTCTTCTCTCCTCAGTAATTTCTTGTAATAGTGTATCTCCTACCTCCATAGTTTTTGCAGAGACCGGGTCTTCGTTATACTTTCTTTCATATTCTTGTAATCTGGATTGTAATGATTTTTTTATCCCTGAGATGAAAGCTGTTCGACATCCTCTAGGTATGTATCTCCTTGAGGTTTTCTTTATTATTTCTACAAAGGTTTCATAGTTTTGAAAAGTAGAGGTAATATGTCTTAAATTCTCGTCAACTTCGTCAGCATAGCATTTCCAATTTGCTTTCTTAAAATTAAAGCGTCTACGAAACTGTATATTTGATGACGCTATCGCAGCTCTAATCATGCATAATATTGGGCGGTGCTGTGTTTGTGGGATCGGTTTTAGTATATTTTTTGTACATAAGTAAGCTATATTGTCACTAGCAAAGATGTTATCCGGATTGTTGCCCTTTCTCCACCTACCACTGTCGAAGGAGGGTGCGAGTTTAGCGTCAAAAATTAGGTTAAAGCGATTGGCTTCGGCCCAATTTTCTACCTCAGCCCCGTCATTATTGGTTTCCGCATATCCCCAGCTTGTGCTGTGACTGTTAAAGTCCCCAGCGATAATTCTTGTGTTATTGTCTCGAAAATTTTCTGGTTCTTTGAAAACGAAATTCTCATTTGGGGGCTTATAAATTGACGTAATTGAACATTTTCCTAGGTCTACAGTTAGGATCTCGATACTATTTGTTTCGCTTTTTGATGCTGACTTGACAGCTATATTTTTTTTACAAATATAGCGCTTCCGTACTTATTGTGTGGTCGCTCTATGATCAGGGTCATACCTTTAATTTTAGGTCTGATTTGATCTTGACCTCTGTGAGTTTGCTGTAAGAGAAGAATTTCGTAATCTTGCTCTCTTACCATTTCCGCGATGATAATTTCTTTTTGAGGTGTGAGTGCTTCTATGTTGAGGGACACCAAAGTCAATGCTGGCCCTGATAAGGGCCGTTTTGGCTGACTGTGGTTGGTAGGATTGGCTAGCGAGGGATGCATATTTGGAGTCTTTTTTTCAAAGCGCTTAAATACATGTAACTAAGTTCGCTATTACCAGGGGCACCACGTGGAGGTTCCTACCATGCCCCCATTTAAATATAATTAATTATTTAAATAAAATAATTTAAAATAATTTAATTATATTAATAATAAATAATAAATAATAATAAATTAAAATAATTTAAAAATAAATTTAAATATAATAATAATAATAATAATTATAATGCATATTACATACAAATTAAATTAAACTAGTATAAATTATTACAATAAACAATAAATAAATAATAATAATGCAATTAAGGAAACTAAATAAAGTATAAGAGAACAGGACTATTTTTTGGGCCTTACTTTCCTCGTGTCTCATTTTTATTTTTACACAGGCGATTTGGTGAACTTTAGAGCAGGCCATTTAAGTATACCGTCGGCTGATCGGGTGCTTACGACTCAGACGACTCCATCTGGATCTGGCTGAACCTCCGTTGGGCGTCAAAGTCGCCATGATATCGGTGGGCGATTGAGTGAATGGATTGGATCTAAATCTCCTACGGCCAAATTCTCGGTTTGCTTAAACCATTTTCTATATCCCTGAAGTGTGTGTAAGAACTCATGGCTCCGATGACTCTAAAATGATTGAAGCGCCTGATGAATGAGTTGCTAACACCCTAGACGATTTATTGCAACATCTGTGAAGTTATCTTCGGGCAGAGCTAAAAATTGCTGGCCGATCAAGAAATTCCCCAGAGTAAGAGTGGCTACGCCATTAGGGTAACTAGACAGCGGTTGTAGTGGCCAAGAATTCAAAACGCCTTAAATTCTTGCTACCAATGTTGCCAGTTCCTGGACGGTATATATTTGAGCTTCCTGATGTGGATTTTTCCAAAGCGTCATAGACAACCCGAATCTTCAAACCCTTTTTCTCATGTTTCACCACGGCATGGTGTGGAATGAACTTGCCTGGAAGTGATCGTCAAAGCCTCAAAGTAATAAAGTCGTCCATAAAACCACAATAACCAACATTCAACTCTGAGTCCTTAATTAGCCATCGCTCCAGAATATGTAGAGGGTTCAGGGCTAAAAAACGAGATGCGACTAAATCTATCGGGCTCCCGCCATGACCTAACGTCTTCTGTGTTATTGATAGTTCCGTTTGAGTATATACACTCGGCCAAAACGACAATAACTCTACAAATCGTCCGGATATGTCTCTCTTTATTGATTTCTAAAACAATATCTCGTATAGTTCGTCCTCTGTCGTCGGTGTATTAAGATTATCTGGTTTTTTTATGGTCCAAATTTTCAGGAATAACCTATCCAAATCCAATGTCGCTCTTATTGATAACGAGATTATGGGCGTTGTTGGGGAATCTTCCATCGCGCCTACTACAACCCAACCAAGATGCGTACTCAAAGCGGAAGGCAAACCGGTACTATGAACAATATCTGCTTTCGACTATAGCACATGTGGGTATAAGTCACTTCCAATCAACATATCGTACAGCCCGGGTACATCGAATTCCGAATCTGCCAATACTAAATATTGATATCGCTTACGTACCGCCGGAGATAATCTATCACTGGGTAATTGTGTTGTAATATATGTCAGAATGATAATATTTGATGCACAAAACTAAGGATCTTCTACGTGAAGAGAAACGAATTGGCATTGAGTGACTCCTTTTACCTTTTCCACTAGCTTTTATGCAAACCCCGTAATTTCTATTCGACTTTTCGCTCGTTCAAACCCGAGTTGAGAAACGCATTTTGAAGTGATCGAAGACATTTGGGATTCGGTGTCCAACATCACCTGTACATCTTCTAATCCTCCTAAACTGTCTCGGACATGCACCTTAGTCGTGCCTAAAACCACCGTGGTTTCAGTGCGTGCAGTGGCCGATAACTTGGTTGAACTGCCGGAGTTTGCCATCTAGTTTTCTGTCGAGTCCCTTGATGCTTCCATTTTTTCCGTATGTTTGGATTTACTAGACGATGCTAGTTTATTCTCTGTTACGTGTAATAACGTACTGTGCTTTCCGTCATAATTTCAGCATTTAATTGTGGACAAGCATGCTCTTGATTAATGTCCTTATTTTAAACAAATGAAACACACATTGTTATTGCTAACAAATTTCCTTCTTACTGCGGAGGATTTTTGTTTGAAACTCAAACAACGATAAATTGGATGATCCTGTTTGCAATATAGACATTTTGATTCATTCGCTTGTGAGATCGTGGTGAACAAAGATTTATCGAACAGACCACCTTTTCTCTTCTTCGACCTGTTGTTGCCATTAATTTCCGTTTCTTCAATATGAGTCTCGATGTTCTCCAATATCTTGCATCGCTGGGTGACAAAATCCAATAAATTGTCCAATGTTGGAATTTGTGATTGCGGTATACTGGCTTCGTAAAGTCTTCCTGTTTCAATATCGTGCACCCGAGCGTCGATGTAAAATAATAAAAATAGAAATGAAATGTCATCTATCCCTAACGCTTTGATTGCGACAAACATTCTCGCGATATGTATTAAGAAATGACATAAGTACTACCGAAGACACCTTTTTTCAGTTAAGAGAACGCAAATAGTTGATCAAAATGAAGCGTCGCTAATAAACGATTATATTCGAACATCTCCTGAAGTGCATTCCATTCGTTATTATAATTGTCAGCCGCTAACGGAATGGACTTGATAATTGCTAACGCCGGCCCTGATAACGACGATTTTAAAAAATGAAAACGTTCAATGTCCATGATACCCTGATTATTATGTACAAGTGAAAAAAACTTATTCCGAAACGAACACCACTGGACTACATCTCCATTAAATTTTGGTTATTCGATTTTAGGTAAACCTAGCTCTTGTATGTGTAAACTTATCTTGACATAAATTTTGCCCTGATCCACTCGGCCTAGCATGTATTGCCTCAAAGACCATTCGAATACGTCCACACAACTCCTCCATTTCATCCGCTATTAATATATCTATGTTACTAAATTCATCCTGTAGTTCAGAGTCTACTATAATATTTAATATTTCCTGTTGTACTTCAAACTGATCTACATATCTATCAAGAGTACTAAATCAAGCCTTAAATACTGATTATTTATCTACATCTGTTCGCATTTTCTGCACTAACGTCTCTAGATTGAGAATAAATCATAATATTACATTACGCGATCCTCGCACACGGACTAATAAATACGGCTCCGAAGCCATGATGACGGATTGACGCTTATGACCTGTATTAAATAATAGGATAAACGGAACTAAACACCGCAACTAAAAGAATAATGAAATTAAAAAAATACTTATATATACACAAAATTATGTCATTATACGAATTATCGCATTATATCGCTAATCCCATCAGGTCCGATTGGACCAAATGTATAATGCCTTTGCCGACCGATGTATTGTCGGTTTAAAGGTTAGTTCAGAATATCGGATTACATAAATAAATGCTTTTATAGATTGTATAAATATGTGAAATCTATTTCACTAAAAAACTTTTAAACATTAAAGAAAACTTAAAACTATGTTAGTGTCTACCCAAAAAAACACAATACAAAGTGATAATTAACGAAAAAAAAATTAAAACTAAAATCGAATTTAACAAATAATATATAATCACGACCGACCTAGACCCTCGATTTTTGGTATAGCTACTGCTCGGACGACAATGTATCCCGGTAAATCTCGCCACCATACGGCGTAAACCTATTGCCTCACAAGCATATATGCCGAAAAAAATTAGATCGAACCGACGATGACGAACTCCGCACATATGACTATCCGATACGGTAGCGTGATATTGCACACCCACGTGTGAAACGTTACAAACAACAACAGAAACATTGGCTGACCCTCGAGCACACCACGTCAATCGCACGAACAAATAACGGCCTATGGCGAGCAAACATGCACACCGGACACTTTGCTATAATATAATCCGATTCCGGCCAACGAACGACGGGCACAATCCTACTTTTGAGGACGATGGTCGAAACACTCGAAACACAAAAATAAAGAAACCGAAAACTACCACCGGTAGGTAAACAACAAAAAAAAATTCGTGGTAGTGTTATCCGAAAAACGACTATGCTTAGGTACACGGACACGCCGACCTTTCTCTTATCAACGCACACCTGACGGGCATACGCACCGCTACGCATCGGACTGTTCCGAAGGTTGCCTGATACATGCAATTTAACTTGGCCCGAATACATTTATTTGTATTATGTAAATACTTCATATAAACTATTATAGTATATAAATAAATAAATTTTTAATATAAACATTTCAGTTTATAAAAATCATAGTAAGTGGTAACGTAAAATGAATAATTAAGTAATAAGGGTGATATTATTAATAATCATGACACATAGTTAAATAAATGCTGGGAGTTTCATAGAAGTATTTCTTATCAACTTAATGACGTTTATAATAATAATAATAATAGAATTCTCTCGATTGCCAATTCATTTGCATATTTGAGATAATGTAAGAAAATAATCAACTATTTAACTTCAAAACTGTTTTTAATATACAATGAAATATACTAATAATAATTCCAAATTCTTTAATCATTTATTTGAATGTATTAACTATTTCACATACACTATAATAATATATAAATAAAAACATTTTGAATATAAACATTTTAGATCTTAGGAAAAGTAAGTCGTAACGTATATATAATGAAGTAATAACAATGATATTAAAGATACATAGTTAAATAAATGTTGGGAACTTCATAGGAGTATCTCATATCAACTTGCTGACTTTTATAATAATATTGATAGAATTCTCTCGATTGCCAATTCATTTGCATATTTGAGACAATGTAAGAAAATAAACAACATATTAACTTCAAACCTGTTTTTAATATTCAATGAAATATATTAATAATAATTTTAAATTCTTTATTAATTTATTTGTATGACATAACCATTTCATATAAACTATAATGGTATATAAATAAATACATTTTTAATAAAAATATTTTAGATGAAAGGGAAAGTAAGTCGTAACGTTATAAATAATAATGTAATAGCAGTGATATTAATAACAATGATGATACATTGTTAACTAAATGCCGAGAGTTACATTGAAGTATTTCATATCAACTTTACGATGTTTATAATAATATTGATAGAACTTTCTCGATTGAAAATTTATTTGCAAACAAATTAAAATAATGGAAGAAATTTATCAACTATTTAACTTCAACCCTGTTTTTAATATTAAACTGAAATATATTAATATTTATTCAAAATTTCTTTATTAATTAATTTGTATGGTATAACTATTTCATATTAACTATAATAGTATATAAATAAATACATTTTTAATATAAACATTTTAGTACTTTGGAAAAGTAAGTCGTAACGTTATAAATAAATAAGTAACAACAGTGATATTCAAAACAATGATGGTACATAGTTAACTAAATGCCGAGAATTACATTGAAGTATCTCATATCAATTTGATGACGTTTATATTATTATTGATGGAATTCTCTCGATTCCCAATGTATTTGTATATTTGAAATATTATAAGAAAAAATTTAAAAAAACTATTTAACTTTAAATGTGTTAATAATATTCAACTGATATATATTAATATTGATTCAAAATTCCTTTATTAATATATTTGTATGACGTAACCATTGTAAATAAATTATAATAGTATACAAATAAATACATTATTAATGTAAAAATTTTAGACTCTGGTAAAAGTAAGTCGTAATATTATAAATAATTAAGTTATAACAGTGATATTAATAACAATAATAGTACATAGTTTACTAAATGCCGAGAATTACTTTGAAGTATCTCATACCAACTTTATGACGTTTATAATAATATCGATAGAATTTTCTCGATTGCAAATTCATTTCCATATAAATTGAAACAATGTAAAAAAATAATCAACAATTTAACTTCAAACCTATTTTTAATATTCAAGGAAATATATTAATAATGATTCAAAATTCTTTGTTAATTTATTTGTATGACATAACTATTTCATATATGAACTATAATAGTATATAAGTATTTAAATTTTAAATATATCAAAATTTTAGGTAAAAGCCAAAGTAAGTCGTAACGTTATAAATAATTAAGTAATAACAGTGATATATAAAATAATGATGGTACATAGTAAACTAATTGTTGAAAATTACATTGAAGTATGTCATATCAACTTGATGATGTTCATAATAATATTGATAGAATTCTCTCGATTGTCAATTCATTTGCATATTTGAGAAAATGTAAGAAAATAATAAAAATTTTAACATCAAACCTGTTTTTAATATTCCATGAAATATATTAATAATAATTCTAAATTCTTTATTAATTTATTTGTAAGATTTTCATATGAACTATAATAGTATATAAAAAAATACATTTTTAATAAAAATATTTTAGATGACATTAATGGTAAGTCTTAACGTTATAAATAATAAGGTAATAGCAGTGATATCAATAACAATGATGATACATTGTTAACTAAATTCCGAGAATTACATTGAAGTATCCCATATCAACTTTATGATGTTTATAATAATATTCATAGAATTTTCTCAATTGAAAATTTATTTGTAAACAAATCAAAAAAACTGGAATAAATTAATCAACTATTTAACTTTGAACCTGTTTTTAATGTTTAACTGAAATATATTAATATTGATTCAAAATTCCTTTATTAATATATTTGTATGGCATAACTAATTCACATTAACTATAATAGTATATGAATAAATTCATTTTTAATATAAACATTTTAGAACTTAGGAAAAGTAAGTAGTAATATTATAAATAATTAAGTAATAACAGTAATATAAATAGCAATGATGATACATAGTTAAATAAATGCTGGAAGTTCCATAGAGATATGATTTCATCTTATATGAAATATATCAACTTGATGACGTTTATAATAATATTAATATTGATAGAATTCTCTCAATTGTACATTCATTTGCATATTTGAGACAATGTAAGAAAATAATCAATTATTCAATTTCTAACCTGTTTTTAATATTCAATGAAATGTACTACTAATAATTCCAAATTCTTTATTAATTTATTTGTATGTATTAACTACTTCATATACACTATAATAGTATATAAATAAATATATTTTTAAAATAAACATTTTAGAATTTAAGAAAAGTAAGTCGTAATGTTAAAAATAATTAAGCAATAACAGTGATATTAATAACAATGATGATACATTGTTTACTAAATGCCGATAGTTACATTGAAATATCTCATATCAACTTGATGACGTTTATAATAATATTGATGGAATTCTCTGGATTACTAATGTATTTGTATATTTGGAAGAATATAAGAAATTAAGTAACTATTTAACTTCAAATGTGTTTATAATATTCAATTAAAATATATTAATATTAATTCAAATCTCCTTTACTAATATATTTGTATGATGTAACCATTGTAAATAAACTAAAATAATATATAAATAAATAAATTTTAATATAAACATTTTAGTTCTTGATGAAAGTAAGTCGTAACGTTATAAATAATTAAGTAATAACAGTGATAATAATAATAGTACTTAGTTAACTGAATACCGAGAGTTACATTGAAATATCTCATATCAACTTGATGACGTTTATAATAATATTGATGGAATTCTCTGGATTACTAATGTATTTGTATATATGGAAGAATATAAGAAAATAATCAACTATTTAACTTTAAACCTGTTTTTAATATTTAACTGAAATATATTAATATTGATTCAAAATTCCTTTATTAATATATTTCTATGACGTAACTATTGTAAATAAACTATAATAGTATATAAATAAATACATTATTAATGTAAACATTTTAGACCTTGGTGAAGGTAAGTCGTAATATTATAAATAATTAAGTTATAACAGTGATATTAATAACAATAATAGTACATAGTTTACTAAATGCCGAGAGTTACATTAAAGTATCTCATATCAACTTTATGCCGTTCATAGTAATATTGATAGAATTTTCTTGATTGCAAATTTATTTGCATATTTGAGACAATGTAAGAAAATAATCAACTATTTAACTTCAAACCTGTTTTTGATATAAAATGAAATATACTACTAATAATTCCAAATTCTTTATTAATTTATTTATATGTATTAACTATTTCATATACACTATAATAGTATATAAATAAATATATTTTTAATATAAACATTTTAGAATTTAGGAAAAGTAAGTTGTAATGTTATAAATAATTAAGTAATAACAGTGATATTAATAACAATGTTGATACATAGTTAAATAAATATTGGGAGTTTCATAGAAGTATCTCATATCAACTTGATGACGTTTATAATAATATTGATAGAATTCTTTGTATTGCCAATTAATTTGTATATTTGAGACAATGTAAGAAAATAATCAACTATTTAGCTTCAAATCTGTTTTTACGAGTAACATTCAATAAAATAAATTAATATTGATTCAAAATTCCTTTATTAATTTATTTGTATGGCATAACTATTTCATATTAACTATAATAGTATATAAATAAATACATTTTTAATATAAACATTTTAGTACTTTGGAAAGGTAAGTCGTAACGTTACAAGTAATTATATAATAACATTGGTATTAATAACAATGATGATACATAGTTAAATAAATGCTGAGTTTCATTGAAGTCTCTCATATTCACTTGATGACGTTTGTTATAATATTGATAGAATTTTCTAACTTGCTAATGTATTTTCTTAGTGGAAAGTCTTTTACAATGTAAGAAATCATTGTAGTTTAAATTTTGAATTTAAAACCATTTCCATTAAAACCTTACAATGTATATAGTTGTATATATGTCGTTCATTTATTCAACACTATATATGTTCTACAGGTATTTATGGGGGATCATTGTACCATAGTATTTTGTTAGGTTATTCTTGCACAAGTCTTTCCGTCATGTAGATGGGAGTATCAACTTATATTTTCGTGATTGAAATCCATTTTATTAATTTTCTTGATATTTCCTTTCATTTATTACTTCCATACGTATTATTAGTTAATAGTATATTAGATACTTTTATTTCTTTAAATATATTTATATATATATATATATATAATATTATAGTATTTATAATATGTATGTAATGTAAATAATCATTCCTAATTCTTTTAATAATTAAATGACATATTTTATGAATTTGATAACCTATTTTTTAGAAATACGAAATTTTGATGGTAAGAACCTAAATTGGCATTGGACATAAGAAATAAAACCATGCGTAAACTTTCTGTCATATTTTTAAATTATGAAATCTGTATGTTTTTATACGAGAATGACCAATTATTGTCACCAGTTCTAAATGTATAAATATTATGAAATACCTATAGGTAAAATATCTTATGAATTTCATACGGAACCAACATTCATTTTTCTCAGTTTTTATCATAGTAATTTTATCGCATGTCATATAACATACGTTTATGAGAATTTTTTTTAAGTATTTATTCGAATTTTTCAGATCTATTATACACTTATAAGTACTACAAAATATCGTATTCTAATTGATCTATAAGAAAAACATTGTTAAAAGTTATAATGATTAATATAAATATTATAATACATCAATAGGATATGATATTTAAAAATAGTATGGATATCTTACGATTTGATATATTTTATTATTATTGCCAAGTGGAAATATAACACACCTACATTTCTGTTCTACATCTCCCACTCAAAGAGTGGTGTACTAATCATATATATATAATATATATATATATATATAAAATAGGTTATTACATAATTTATATATTTTGGCTGGTAACTATCATTTTTGACCGGATTGACGACTTTCACTGTAGAATAATATATTTTGGAATCATTATTATTTTAATAACGATTTTTTTTATTCAGATGATATAAACAAATATTTTCTAACTCCATATAGTAAGTTTAATATAAAACGTGTAAATTTAAGTTGATTAATTAAAATCTAAATATATTATCCATATAATGTATTAATAAATATAAATATAAAAGAATTCCGTTAACCCTATAATTAACTTATTATATTATTTTAATAGTTTTGTTTCAAATGGTATAATAATGTATTTATAAAAAATTAAACATTTTAAATTAAATGTATAGTTTTCTTAGTTAATTGTTCTAAAATTAGATTAATAAAATAAAGAATTATGCTTTTTATATATGTTTTGATAGAGTCATATTTTAATTATATACATATGTGTGTACAAAATAAATCATTGTATTATATATTTTGCATATTATGCAAGTATTTAATGCTAGTGCTCCCCAGGGGAAACACTACATGTGTTACGGGTATGGCGAACCCGGGGCCTCGAGCTCCTCTCCTCCCTAGGTAAGGGAGGTTGATCGTAGGGCTAACGACCCTACATCGGAAAATACCCCAAATGTTAAGAAACCACAAAACAAGTCTCGGATATGGAAGAGAATTGGACAAAGACTGGAATCGGAAAACTGCATCAAAATTGGAACTTGGAATATTAGAACTTTAAATAAACCTGGTGCGTTACAATGTATGCTGGACGCTACCCAAAATTACAATATTGCTATACTAGCTTTACAAGAGGTTAGATGGCCTGGTGAAGGACACTTAAAAAAGAATGATAAAACAATTTTCTATAGTGGTA
>JAIPRL010011781.1:0-12990 GCA_025469235.1 Pemphigus obesinymphae
CGCTATGACGGCCGTCATGCAATTGACAGCACCGCTATTTGACGTTACGGTGACACTCAACGTTCTCTAGGAAACCAACGCCATCTGATTTGTATAGACAACGTTTTAGTGACGTCATCTACCGCTACCGCTAAATTACGGCCGTTAGATAACGGCACCGCTCTCCTAGGAAACCATAGCTTTATAACGTTAGAACGGTTAGTTTGACGTGAGGTAAGTCTAGGTTTAGTCACAGTTATATTGTACTTGCTACAAATACCTCCTACAGTCACAAAAATTGTGTTGAAGTTATCTGTAGAATATTGTCTTCTTTGCTCAAGTTCGTGTTTTGCTGCATCTGCCAGCTTACAGCCTCAACCAAATCTTGATTTTCTGTTTGTAAAACTCTACTCAATGATAAAGCCAATGCATGTACTGAATGCAAAACGTGAATTGATATTTGAAATTCTAATGTTTTTATTGCTGATAGTAATTCAAAAGATCCGGATGTTGTTTTTGAATCTTTCCAAGTACTCGAAATATTTTCTAAGGCATCATTAATTACTAGTTGTAAATCTATATAAGTTCTAATTGATTCATGCTGCTGTACCAACCTTGTTGCGCAATATTTTTAAAGTTTTTTTTTCTTTTCTTCAAACAGTCATTATTTTTTATTGCATCCTGAAGTGCAATTTGACTTTTTGGCGTATTAAAAAAGTTGTAAATAGATTGGACTGTACCAAGGCAGTTTCTAACTTGGGGGACACTACATGCGGCACTAACTGCAAAATTGAAACTATGGGAAGTACAGTGTGAGTAAAGAGCTAAATTATACTTTTCTCCGATATATGCTGAAAATTTCCATCATTAGTTATAGGTTCTTCGGAAGTTACTCTGCCTGAATCATTTGACCCACGAAGGGCCAAACCCTGCCGGCCACATAATATTAAAGTTTCGATTATAGGAATCAAACATTTTTTACTTTCATTAATGAAATCTGAATGTTGTTCCAAAATTTGTAAATCAACCGATAAAATGTTTTGATTATCAATTTCTGCTCTCATATTTGATTTTAATAATGAAGTTTTATGATACTCGAGTGAATTATGATGACTAAATGATTCTAAAGCTTTTTTCCAGTTTGTAAATGGTTTTTTAACAAGCTGACCCAACGTTTGATGTCCAATTCCTCCACCTTGGACAGAAAACAACACACAATACTTACAAAAGACACCATTCATAATTGCTGAATAAGCCAACCATTTATATTTGAGCAACCAACTTCTTTGAAATTTTAAATTTCTTTTTTCGGAAACAGGAAATTGGTAGTCTTCAGGTGTCCAAATCAAATTTTGAAGTCCCGGTACCAAGTCAATACTTTCAGTTGCAGGTTTATTCACATATAGTCCTATGTCATGTAGGTGCACAAACTTTGGGAGTGACACTGAGACATTTGTTTCTGGAGATGCATTTTCTGCTGGTTCAGTTGATTGTGACAGGTTATTAAAACTAGTTTTCTGTAAATAAAATGTAAAAACTAATTAGATTAACTGAATAATTGAAGACCTTGAGACAACAACCAGACATATCCATATTTTGGCGAAAATCACTTTTCCAACTTTTATTGTTAATAAAAATAATATAAAGACAGATTAATGTTGCTCCTATTTTTGTTAAAAATGTAATTCATTGTGATCATTTTTTATTCATATACCTAAAACATATATTTAGTCCTACATTTTAATCTATTAATAATATAAAGTTTGAAAAATGTATTATTATTTAAAATATTGTTTAATATTGCTAATTTTTTTTTTTTTTTTATGTTTTTATATTAATAACTTCTTAAATATTGTTGGTTTGTTGTACATACAAACTTTTTATCTAGAAATGTTAGGTACTAATATAGTTTTATTATTATTATTCAATGATCCTTATTTATTCATATACCTTAAACACCTATTTGTTCTATTATATTAAATATACAAATATATATTTCGATTTTCAAAATTTTTGGAATATAAATATAGTTATGCACGACTGACATTGTGTTAAAATGTCATGTCAAAAAACCCAAAATTAACCCATTTATGAATGAAAACCCAGTAGATATAGTTGTATGGCTCAAAGATAAAATTTTGTTGAAGATTTTAAGTCGATTGGCTGATTATTTTTGAAATTATGGAGAAATAACTATAAGTAAAACGTAATATTGACAAAATCCTGTTTTTCATCATTTTTCGGCAGTTTTTGGCGTCGCGTTAAAAAACTATTGAGAAAATCGAAGAACTGAAAAAGTGGATACGCCTGGTTGTTGCTCCAAGGTCTTCAATTGTAATAATTAATTTTAATATACTACTTACTATCTCATCATTTTCTATCCGTGGTTTTTTGAAAAACATTCGAATGTCCATTTCGATGTTATTCCTAACGGCGTGTTCGTATAACTAAGACTAATGAGTCCAGTAATAATCTATGTTTCACACATGATTATGATAACTTTTAATATACGCGATAACCGTTATCCTGTTCTACACGTCGCGGTCGCGGTCATTATATTTTGTCGAACGACAAAGACGAAAGCCGATAAACAGTAAACACGAAGATAACACAATAAAGGTACGCGCACACTGCCGCGGTGGCGGTGGCGGTAAAACTGTATCCCATGTATTTCAATGGTGGTCCGCACACTACCGCGATATTTACCGCCGCGGTAAATATCGCACGGCGATATTTTCGAATACCGCAGCATGCACAATTTTTACCGCCACCGCGCCGCGGTATTTCATTATTTTCTTTATTATTTCTCGTACACATTTGCAATTCACTTCAATTTTTATACAAAATGTATTATTTACATGATAATATGTACCTATATATCATTATTTATTTTAATAATATGCTTAATGTTAGCATATTTATTATAATATATATTTGTAAATAATTATAAACGTATATACTCGTAATATAGGTGAGTATGTATATTTATTTATGTACCTAAATAATATTAAATAATAATATTGTTTGGGTTTTTATATACCTGTATACTTAGTATTAATAATCTAGATATCGTCTACAATAAACTGTAAAGATTTCTATGAACTATGAACACGTACTTCAGTGAATTCAGCGAAACAAATTGTCAGCATTTGATATTATTATTTGATATTAAATCGATATAAATTATAGTTTATCGAAAATAATGTTAGATTAATTAAATTAATTAATTTAATGTAAAATTGTAAGATATTATCAGACCGTATATAGAGAAATCAAATATTACTAAATAAATAAATAAGACTTCCAAAGTTATTAAAATTTGAAATTGTATAGAAGTAGGTAGATAAAATTTAATGTAGAAGTAGTTAGATAGGTAGGTAAGTACCTATATAAAATAAATATTATATAATATATTATATTATATTATATAATTTTAAGTTACATATAGGTACTGTATACGTAGGTATCTAGTAACATATTATATCGCAGAACACACAATTTTTACCGCCACCGCGCTGCGATATTTTAACTGTACCTACTGATAAAATGTATTAGAATGAATATCTACTTATACATAATATCATGAATTATATATAGTTTATACTATATATAATCAATGATAATATGTATAGGTTGTATAGGTATATTACCTTATATATTATTATTTATTTAATTTATATATTAAAATATAATATTTGTGTTTGTTTATTTATTATATATTTAGTATTTATAATAATGTGATCAACAATCTAGATATTATCCACAATACGCTGTAAATTAAATAAATACATTATTATTACAACAACCATGGCGATTATCGCCACCGCCACCGCGGCAGTGTGCGCGTACCTTTATGTATAATCTCAGTTAATATTTAACATTAGGTATATAAATCAATGAAATATTTGATAATTAACTTCCAGAAAAACGTAAATCAAAATAAAAAAATATAACAAAATTGGATTTTTTGGTGGTTATATATATGGTATATTAACCTATAATATTTCAATTATTTATTTTCTGAACACTTTATTTTTTAACATATAATATATATATATATTCCCTATTAACTTAAAATAATAATTAGTTTTTAAAATAAAATATATTAAACAAACTGCGCGTAAAACTTAAAGTGTACTTTGTGTATAATTGAATGATTACATAGAAACATAATTTAAACGTTTGTAGATTGTAAATAAAATATTTAATTAAATGGCATTGGTGTGGCTTAATTCAATATTTTCTTTAAAACATAAAATTCAATGGTAATTATAAAATATAATAAGTTTTAATTGATAGAAGATTCTCCAAAGATGTTTTTTTAATATTAATTGAGTGTACTTATGTAAAATAAAATATATATCACATTGTAAACATAGGTACCTATTAATATATTTATGATGTTAATTTATTTATTTTTGGTATTTTTAAAATACGTCAGGAACTAATTCCGTAATTTAGATAAAACATAATAATACCTTTAACAGTTATCAAGTTAATTAATATGAGTTATCAAACGTATACATTTGATACAATTTCCAAAACTAACTATAATATTATTTTAAACTGAAATAAAATAATCTTATAAACGATCATGTTATATACCTATGTCAAATATGGTGATTAATTATTAATAATTTGTATAAAATTACATTTAAATAGTGTAAAAAACACAAGAATGATTTTTTTAAATAAATTACGAGTAAGTATAAACGAAAAAAGTTTCGAATTGGAACGATTTGTTTTGTCATTATTGAGAGACTAGTGATTAAAGAAATGCTGTATATACCTATATATTATATACGCTCCGTGCGTAATACCAAACCGAATACTCACCTGATAATAAGCTGGTTTTTATAAGTAGGGAACAAAGTTCAGGATTTAAGCTAAAAATGGATAGTAATATAAAGTAAATATATATGTGCAAAAGTAATTTTTTCGTATACCTGTCTACAGCTACGAGATTTCGTAAAATTCGTTAAAAAAATCAATTGACAATCATTTCCCGAGGGCTAGATGATAAACACCCGATGATACGTTTTCAATAAGATTTGAACCAGGCTAAAATTGACAGAAAACATTCGGAAGAGTTCGTTTTGAATGTATACTTACACCGTTATAAGGTATAAAAATAATCTCCTCGCCCGTGTGTATAGCTATTATATCAAAATAGGTGCCTTATGGCTTGTACATTCAATTGTTCAGCGAGTAGTAGGTTTTATACTACATATATTATGATTCGAAATTAATTTTAGATTACATCAACGGTGTAATGATTGTGATGCAATCATAAAATATTAAATGAACACAATTTTGGGGGAATTATTTATTTATTTATTGAAATAATAAACGCCAAACAGCTTTAAATAAGATTAACATAATAATAACAATAATAATAATAATCATAATAATAATAACAATAATAGACAAATAATGAAATAATAATAAAAATAGGTAATAAAGAAATGAAAACAAATTAATTAAGAATAAGAAAAAGAGGGGTCCCAATTAACTTGTACCATGCAGCAACGGAGTGGTTGATTATTATCATAGTAATAACAGTGGGATGTGAAATGGGACAGATTGACGTGTAACGATAAGGTACTTTAAATGGAATTTGCGATAATAGAGTAGGAGAGTCTATTTTGCCATTTAATAAATTTAAAATAAAACTTAAATTTGCTGCATGTCAACGGTCAGCTAGAGAATCTAAGTGAAGATGGGATAAAACAGGAGAGTAAATATGAGCAGGGCAATCTATTTAAGTGTATAGCTGAAAAATTTCAGGCATTTACGTTGAACTCGTTCAAGCTGATAAGAAGACGTAGCTGTACTAGGGTCCTAGAGAACTGAGCCATACTCCAATATAGGCCTGACAAAAGCGCAGTATAAAGCCTTAAGAGGAGTGGAAATTTAAATTCATTTACTACACGATTGATAAAACCTAAAGTTTTAAGCACCTTGCAGTAAACACTATCAATGTGCAGGTTAGGACTGAGTGTAGGAGTAAGAATAAAACCTAAGTCACGGACTGAATTAGAATGTGAAATAAATTTATTATAAAATTATTAATGAAGTATGTAAATTTTAGTGGGTTTTTGATACGAGTGAATGACATCGAATGACATTTAGAAATATTAAATTAAATATTAATATAATATTATAGACGAAATAAATGATAGATAGATGAATTATCAATAAATGCCGTTATAAAAATACAAAATAACTAATTATCTGATTATACATAGCCACATAGGTATCACAAATCGCATCTAACAAGAAACGCATTTGACTACTATAGTTATTGAATGAGATGAGTGTATATAATGGCATCTACAATTCCTTAGGTGGATTAAAAATTTAAAATGGAACATTTGTCATTCATTGATTCTATATCAACGATGAATTATGAAACGTATATATATCTTATATTAAAAGACTTAAAAAAAATTACGCTCTCTATTTTTCAAATTTTTGTAGATTGAATACTAATGACTGAATTATTGTTTAAATCACAATAAACACTAAAATCATGAAAAACAATGTCCAATAGTGTCTAAATAAATAAATTCCTTTGATGTACTGCTAATCCTTCAAACACAAAATACATATGTTTACGTTGGTTGTGATGTTTACAAACATACCCACACAACGATTTTTTTTTGTGTGTTCTATATATTGCATGTGATTATGTTATTATGATTGATTGCGTTATGTTTTCGTACTATATGGATGCACTTTTATTAGTCATTAGTCAGTATTGAAAGTGTTTCGAAGTGCGTTTACAATGAGTACAACGTACGCATCTTCGTACTATGGTAACTAAATGAAAACATATAACTTTTGCAGAAAAAATTCATTTTACGAGAAAGAAAATGTGAGTGTATGTGTCTTTACAGATGAATTAGATAGATATAGAGCAAATAAAAGCCATCGATCTAAAAAATGAATAAAGATGCGAGGTATAAGTTACAGAAAACAATAATGAAATAAAAAACATAACATGCCGTAAAACCAAACAGCGAATGTCAACAATATTGTATACGAATGGTGTTGTGCTGATCATGCTAACAATATTCCAATCTGTAGACCAATACTCAAAGAAAAAGAGTTTACTAGTAAGTAAAAAACTTAAAATTGAAAATTTTAAAAGCTTCAAATTCTTAGCTTGATAAATTGAAATCAACATTTCTTTTAAAGTTATTTGCGGAGAAAGTAAATCGGTTCATATGGAAATAGTGGATAAATAGCCTATAAAAATTAAAACATTAATTAATTCTTATTAGCCTCGAAATATTTTTAATGCGAATGAAATACGATTGTTTTATAAAGTACTCTCAAATAAAGTTTAAAGTTTTAAAAATGAAATTTATACTTCTGAGAAAAGGAGGTTTTTATAATTTTATTGAGTTTGTTGTTTTTTTTTAAATTTACAAACACTCTATATAGAAGTCATCTAGAAATAATCTACTACTAGTCACGGTCATCTCCATAGGACGGATATTTCTATATAACGGTCGTTATTTCTGGTCTTTTCGGTGACTGTTAGATGGAAGTTTTACTGCAATTATAAGCTAAGGTATGCGTCATGGCAACAATAAACAATCAATAAATGTGGCGTTGAAACTCAATGTGAATCATAATGATGCAAAATAAGTTAGAAAAAAATGGCCATATAATACTCCAGTATTATAATATTCTCTGTATAAGATAGATTATATATTATTATACAATTACTAGAACTATATTTAGGAGGATATTCTGTTTCTTTCGTTAAATACTATAATTGATAAAATATAGTGGATGTAGGGTAAAAAACCACCATAGTTTGTTTATTTCAAAGAATTTGTTGAGCTCAAGCCCTATATAAACTTTAGAATTCTATATTATAATCGTATATGTACATGTAGTCATGGCGAAATCATGATTAATAGAAAAAGTACCAGAAATCATACTTATTTAGGTGCTTCGAATGACGTTGGAAGAAAAGAGTATCTATAATGTTAAACCGAAAATCGCGTTTTTTGATGTATTCGCATGGACACAACTAGTGGAAAACTAAGAAAGTAATGGCACGTCGAAACATATAATGGGTCGGGAAAATATTTTTAATTGCGACCGCAGTTATAAGTTGTGTATATTATTATACCCCATCAGAAATTGTAAAAATAATGAGTAAAAAGCAAAGAGAAAAAAATAAAGACCTTGAGTGTAGTAAATCTGCGGGATTTGCAATAAGGACATAGCGACGTTCTACTCGGTGATCTATGGACGAGGACGCAAAAGGGTCGCGCGACACTATTACAACACTATACATATACGATATTTTAATAGGTATATATTATAATATATATATACCACATTACTTATTAAAAAGGGCACATGTATATATATATATATATAAACGTTTATAACGTATAAAATATAATGTACTCGTCTATAATATATATATATATATATATATATACTTAAATGTACAATATACCTACAAAGAGGAGTATTAAAGACATGACGTGATAAAAAATGTATACGTCGACCGTGTTATCAATATCATTCGTCTCTGTTAAAATTATTCGTAAAATTTTTGATAAGCCTATTTATAAATCTGCTTGGTATACCTACATAATATATAGACAAGGAAGTATTGGGTTCGAAAACGTTATTTTTTTCGTTTAACGTTTTTCGTTTTAGAATGTTAGTTAAATTTTGTGTTACGTTTTTTGTTTTATAACGTTATCGATATAACGGTTTATTTTTACTATAAAAGTATAAAAAAAAAACGTTATAAGTTTTATAACTACGGACGTTTAGTCTCTGCTAAAAATTTAATGTTATTATTAGTATATATACACTATACTCGTACTTTTTGTAGCATTATATAAGTAAAATAGCAAAGAGTAAAGTATACTACAATTACTACTATTTAGTATTCACTAGAAGTGAGTAGGGCTTGAAAACATTATAATTTTTTTCGTTATAACGTTCTTGTTTTATAATGTTATCGATTTTTTTTTTTGTTAAAGCGTTATAATAACGTTTTTAAGTCTTGCGGGGATGTCTTTCGGAGCATTGAACATACATATTGGTAATAAAAGAGTTACTGTACGGGTTTCCTTTGATCAGTCAATATATTTTTCTTTGACCTCGAAATCAGCTGATTGTTTTATCACCACGAAATACATATAATCATTTTTAATTATTATTTAAATATTATTATTTAAATAATAATATTATTTAATAATAATAATATTATTATTATTATTATTATTTTAATTATTAATTAAAAATAAATTAGAAAAATGGATCATTAAATCATTTCATAGTATGAATGTTGCACTTTTTTCGTGATATATCAGGTATAATAATAACGATTATAACTTCATGTTGGGTCTCCAAATAATGTAAATAAATCGATCAGCTGTTTAAACGACGCTTCTATTATCATAAAAAATTATAAATGCGACACGGGCTGAAAAATTGAGTACCATACATGATAATAGAAAAGGTTTACGGTTTTACGATTAACGATCCCTGCAAGCGAAATTTTAAAACGTGTCACCGTCGGCGCATCCCTGTCCTCACTCCTTTCATTATGAATCCGACATTATCATCATAATATTATTATGTTATCACTCTTATATTATACTATATTATAATAGCTCAAGTGCAACACCTACCGGATGCAACTCCTTGTAAGTTTAACTCCTTTTAAGTGAGATTACTTGTAAGTTTAACATCTTTTGAGCAAGCAGTGTATTTTTTTTGAGTGAAACACCACATATAAGTCGAATTACTTTTTAGTGTAATTCATACACCTTATATTATGTTTTTTATCAGGATCACAAATAAGTCGATGACCGAAGTTTTTTGAGAAATAATAATGTTAATTAATTTATTTTAAAAATATTTCGCCTGTGGCAGAATTTGGCGTTCGCTTTCTAGAAGATAGTCATTTACACATAGTGTTTCTGTTATTTTTATTTATTTATTTAGTGTTTATTTAGTATTTCTGTTATAGGTTGACAAAGTAGATAAGTAATTCAAAAATGTATCGAACTTACTATTCTCAGATTTTTATAAGAACTCGAACCTTACCCGAGAATAATGGGTTTCATACAACATACATAAATTATATTTAATAACAATTTTGAAAAATACCATCATAATATAATATGAGTGTATTAAAATATAATAGGTACCTACTCTGCATATGTGAATTCAATCGGACTTATTCGTTCTATAATGTGATAACATAATAATATTATGATGATATGGTCGGATTCATAATGAAAGGAGTGAGGACGGGGGAAATGTTAAATGCGCCGACGGTGACACGTTTTGAAATTTAGCTCCCTGCAACCTGCCCAGTCATTACCAAAGAGATTATAGTGACTGCGCGTTATCTTAAATTTGAATTCCACTTTTTTTTATTTTGTGCCATGTGGTTATAAATGTGATAAATCGGCAAATCGCAAAACATATGATTCTTTTTGGACAAGTTGCTAGGTGACGTTAACCTAGATCTCTGGTTAATTAGATACATGCTTGAATGCACATCACGTTGAACCACTCCCAGGTAGCAAATGTGTAATGATATTAATACTATAATATTATTATAATAATATATAATGATAATAATTTGCTACCTGGATTGCTATTATGTTCTATGTCCGGAGTTGCATTGTATATTTTCTTCAAAGATGAGGAGAAGGTGGACAAAACAGCTGGTTCTTGTGTATAAATTATATGTTCTCCGTATCCTTTTCCACGACGTTTATATAGAATAATCGTCTAGTCAAACATGCATATCAATCATATCATATTTTATGTATGTGTATGTGTGTGTGTTGTGTTATGTTTGTATACCACTATCACGGTATATTTAGGTGAAATTCGAATACGCGTGCGTCTCTTAACCCCAATTATTATTGTAGTGCACGTCTCGTCCGTGGGTAGAGAATTATTATTAGTCCTCCGCTTTTGGGCATGGCGTGAAAAATGAACTCCACGAAAACGTGTAAAACGTCGGCACATTTTCGTTAAATTGAAATTAATACACACACACACACACACACACACATATATATATATATATGTACACAGACTTAGGGGCGTTTTCCTGCTGTGGTGACCGAGCGTGGTCTAACGACCGATAAATCTCAACCACGTTAAATCCTGAGATCCCCCCCTAACCAAAGGTTGATCCTCCGTGACACTAGCGTTATATATGTGTGGTTGTGTGTCTTATTTTCTATCTTATTTTATTATTATTCCATCGTCCGATATTTAAACTCAAAAGGCTTATTTGTTACCATGATTTTTTTATTTTCAATTTTTTTATTTTCGTCGACCAAAATAGAATGTCAAATCATTTGCACGAGACGTGTATATTTCCGTAGACACTTAAATTATAACCCAGAATCAGGATTGGTTAGAAGTAATTATAATCTTGGTGATTCAATTTTCTAGTATTATAACGGTATTCGGCACCGTAAGTTTGAAAAACAGAAACATAAACCGTATATTTTATAATTGTTAACAGTTTGAAAAACCACTGTTGTCTTATTTTGTCTTAAAAATATACTTTTTAAATGTTCTTATTTATAAAGTTGTTAGTTTTTTTCATGTTAACGTGCTAAAAGTTTTCTATGCAGAAAAATCTAAAATTATTTAAAAATCGAAAGTAACATTTTTAAAAAATCGGTGTTGTAACCAAAAATAAAATTAAAAAAACTAACGATCAAAACTGATACAACTAATAATTGGTTTAAACAGGGGACGTGTCAAAGTCAATTTATTAGATAGGGGAGGGGGGTAATATAGCTTTATGAACAACTGATGGATAAAAAAGAGGTTGACTTTTTGGAAAATTTGGCTGACTAAGTTAACCTCTAGGTGGGAAATATGGGCCCTGGTTAAAAAAAAACTAAATCCAATACTCATAAAAAAAAATACTGGGTTTAAAGTCCTCAATCATAGAATAAGACATAAGTTAAATATGAATGTATACTTTTATGGTAGTTGTAAAATATGTCTGTCATGTTGAAAATGTAGCTCGGTGTGTCACAATGATTTTCAGATTTATGGTACATTATAGGTTTTAAAACGGAAAACGTTATATCATAAAATTTAAATAATGTTTTAAAATGGAAAACTATATAATAAAAAATAATAATAACGTTTTAAAGGCCTGTCATAATATGTAACATATAATTGCTGCAAACTATATAATATGGACACTGAACCAATGGTATCAAACCCAATATCCAAGAATGGCGAGTGCTATAGTTAATAAACTGATAATAGTGGGTGGTCGGGTGGGTTGTCATCATAAACTTATTTTATTTATAAAAATAGTTTATGGATCCAATATAGTAAAGTTATAAAGTATAGTTAAATTAGTTAAATTAACTGGCCAATATAGTTAAGAGGAATTCAGCGTAAACAATTTTCAATGAAAAACTCATGTTAGCATTTATCATTTTTAACAACTTAAAAATATTTTAGAAATATGAAACAAAAAACAATTTATAGATAACAACACTATCTAGTGTTTTACGGACCTTTTTACGATATTTTTATTTAAAGTTATTAAAAAAAAAAATTAACATTTTAACAATTCATAAAACATGTTTAAATGCACATATCAAAAATCGATTCCATAGAGCACTAGATAATTTTGTTTTTTATCAATTGTTTTTTATTTCATGTTTCTAAGATATTTAGTAAGTTGTTATAAATAAGAAATTTAAAAGTAATATTTTCAATCACATTTTATTAATTCATAAAAAACAAACATAATAAAAAAAAGCCGGTCAGTAGGGGGTGGAAGTACTTCGCTCGTCGGGTGTCAGTATGGATGGATGCACTTCGCTACTGGGCAAGATACTCTTGGTGGATGTATTGCATTTGAAAGCAATGATAAATCATTGCATTCAATAAAACGATTCTGAGCGTAGCTTCGGTGTAGTATACATAACTCTTAATATTAATTATATACCTACTCAGTAC
>JAIPRL010011782.1:0-12989 GCA_025469235.1 Pemphigus obesinymphae
AACAACAACTTTAATAGTATAGTTATTAACACCCATAATATTAAGCACTTAAATAAATCTAATACATTTTTAAAAGCGCACAATAGTTTGAAAAAATTGTAACGATTCTAAAAAGTTAAGGCTTGAATTTCTAGCTGGTTTTCATAATAATTTATGTCTAATGTAATATAAGTTATTATATGTTAAAATAATAAATATTTACCTGAATTTGGAGAGCGTTTTTTCAAACTCTTCGTTTGTGTGTACAATTTTGTTATCAACTACGAAATATTAGATAAAACAATAATAAACAGTTGCAGTAATTATTACATAAAAAAATCCCATTTTATTTCAATTTTGTCAGTTAATATTACACAAAATAAGGTAAGGTGCCAATAACTATAGCAGTGCCAATAACTGTATCCATAATATACATATATTATTATACATATATTGATAATATTATACATATTTATCAATTATCTTTATCTAGATACATTTTTAGTTATTTATGCTCAACACTGTTTTTTTGTAGGTCTAGGCAATATATAAAAAGAATAAAGAGAGTATATGGCGTATATTCTCGTGTACTACCTAACACATCACTGATGCTGTCTTTATCTAAAATAAATTTAGAAATCACATAAGTCAATCAGAAAAAAAAAAAATCCTTTGAGTAACTTGAGCTAAATTTACTTATATATATAAAAAATTATAATAAATCGAATTTGATTATTATTTATACAAGTCATTTATAAAAATTAAATTAATAAAAAAAAAAACATATTTTAAGCTAATAATGAATATAAAGGCCGATTAAATTTAAATTAATTATTCCTTTATTAAACATATAAATAGAAATATAATTGAATTTTAATTACAGAGTTTACACGGTTATGTTTGAGTAAGTAAATTTCAAGTTTTCAATATTAATTAATTTAGAGATGATATAGTTCATAAATTAGATATTAACATAGTAACTCATAAAATGATTATTAACAGATGAATTAATAGCAGATAACTTTAATGTTAATCTTGAAAATAGTAAGTAAATAATTATAAATATATTTAAAACATATTATGTACCTATTCCTTAATTATATTTTACAATTAAAAAAGCTGTATATGAATATCGTTAATTCTTATGCACATTTTTTCTTCAAAATACTTTTTTTTTAAAATTTTAAAAATTGTATTACTTTAATCATATATATATGAAAAAAATTAATCAAAATAGTGATTTCTATAATAAATACATCAAGGATATATTTACTATATAATATTTATTCATTTTAATTTAATTATGAAATAAACAAGTTACTATAACTAAACTTAATTTTTAAGCTAAATTATATAATGATCAAAATTGATTGCTACATAACATAAAGTTTCACAACAAATTGTGGGTTATTATAGATTTAAAGAAGCATAAAATACTATTGATAAAATACAGCATATACATTTATATCATGTTGTTTTGAATATTCCATATTAGGAGTACAAAAAAAAATAATAATAGTTGGTGTCAGTGAGTAAAATGGGATAGTTACTAAAATTTTTCCAAATTGTTCAATAAATTACGATTTTTAAGCAATTTTTAAAAAATAAGAATGTTAGTAAAACTTCAAATATATATTCAATGTTAAAAAACAGATTGTGCTATACTATATACAGTAAAATAATATACAAAATTTACAAAATATACAACATTTTCCATAATATTATATTTAATATAATATTATAGAAAATATTATCATAAAAATAACTTTTTGAAATGTTATTGCAAACTTGTAACTTTATTGCAAAATTCATGATTTTTGAAAAATCAAGTTCCATTTAGTATTTGTTCTTCAACTTTCGTAAATTTCAAGTAAGTAAAAGCGGTAATATCCTTTATCATTTTCATAATCAACATCTTAAAATACACATTTTGAAATTAAAAGTGAAAAATTCGTATGGAAAAGTAGGTATTATACTGCATTTGTTCCAAATATATTTACAAGCTTTTATTCATAATAATTAATCTAATATTCTAATGAGGTTGAAATTATTTATTTATTATACATACCAGCTAACTTTTTAAAAAAATCTTTGTTTATATTTATATTATATTATAATATATCTTTGTTCATACTTTCATCACTAAGAATTATTAATATATGAACTATACGACTATATAAAGTAAATATTACATTATATTGATAGATATTAGGTGGTCGAAAACAATAATATTAATCACATGAATATTGATATGATAATAATATTTAAATTAATAATTTTCAACTTACACATTTACGTAAATTTTTATTAAAATATATACAGATACTTTACAGAAAAAGTAATGTAGGTACATTTTAGTATAATGAAACACAATTTAAATTATTAATAATTAAACAACACAGTATTTCTCGGAAATGTCTTATTTAATGATTATATTTTTATTATATATTTTAATGTATTTATAAATTATGTGTTTTAAGTGTATATAAAAGTATAATAAATAATAATTTATATACAATTAATTCAATTAATTTAAAAAAAACTGTTTGATCACCTTATATGGTATCAATGAATTATAACATATATCAATACGGAGACATCTGAAAAAAGTATTTCCATAAAGAGGAATTTTTTTATTTTACAATGGTGAATTATTTCAGATTTCTTTTTTTGTATATATACATTATTTTGGGAAAAATAAGTTAATTGGTGATTTGAAATAAAAAGATTTTTAGACAATAAATGCATAGTTGGTCCTTAAAAAAAACATGTTTAAGATTCTATAAACATAAAGAATAACTATAACTTTAATAAATATATTTATATTTTATACGGTGTTATTAATTTTGTTATTGGCTATTTAAAGGTCAGAGATTATTTAAAAAAAAGATATATGTATATAAACAATAAATATATTATATATATATATATTAATATGCCACTAAAAAAGGTTTCTTTTGGAATAAAAACTATTTTGGCGAAGTTTTAGAAATTTTAGTTGTGTTTAACTAATCGCTCAGTTCAAATTAAAGTTCTTAATCATATGAATATCGAAAATAAATAATTTATATATTTTTTTCAATTATATTATACTTACATGATTATAAATTTCAAAATATTTTACAAAAGAAATAAAATTGCTATAGAACATAAAATACAAACAAAAAAAAATTCAACAATTAGGATTCTAGAGCCTTTTTTGTTTGAGTCGGGTTACTGAAAGAACTGCATTCAAAGAAGAAATTAATGATATTCTTTTAGCAGTATATTATTTTAGCTATCCACCTAGCTCGATAGAAAGTTCTGGTTGAACCTTAGGATAATAAATCGATAATTTATTTCGAATAAAAATAATTAGTTTTATTCAATATTTTCTAAATCCAAAGAAATAAAATCGTCTGACATAGTACTTTCATATTCATCTATTTTATACTTTTCCAAAATGTTAAAAATCGTATAAAAAGTAATAATCCAGGTCCAATTTTTAGATATATAAACATTTTTCTGACTATTATTTCAAAAATATGATGTTTGCAAGCAAGATTTAAAATAATCCTTCCGATTTTTTGTTCTAAAATAGTACACGCTCTCTTCTTTAAACCAGTATAAAATCTGTGGTACCAAAAACATTAGCCTCACTTTTTCTACAATGTTTTATTCATTCAATTAATTAAATATGGCTTTTTCTTGTATTTCTCCGGTTACACTAATTAATTTTGTAACTGTAAGTAGATTCATTACTCCTTCTCCTGAGACTAGAAGCTAGATAATATAGCTCATCAACATGCTGATTCTATTTAGATATCAATTCTGATATCATTTACCATCCAAATGAACTCTAAAAGGAACATCATGAAGAAAACATCTTTTCTGATTTCATTAGAAATATTTTTTCTATAGGTTAGTCTTATTCAAAAGATAGATACTCTCAAAGAAATGTTGAAAGTATTTAAATAAACTGTTTCAGCCGTAGATGCTAAAATACATCTGGCATTACGATCATTAATTTTAGTATGATCAAAAAGCTTGGTTAATTATATTCTTCTTACATTTAATAGGACGTCTCAGAAAAAGAATTTTGAAATCTTCATGACTATCACTTATACTATTTACTTTTATTAGTAAATTATATCTAAGAAAACTTTATTACTTTTCTATTTCACTTATTCTTATTTCTCATTATTACTACTACTATTTAATATTATATGTGTTTTAATTTCGAAACGTTTACATTACTTTAATTTTTTTTTTGAAATTAATTCAAAATCCTTTGCTATTAGTAAGTTTTTTTTTTTTGTAATTAACAATTTTTATTAAGTGCAGTCATGAATTGTTGTATACCTTTCTCTATTTGTGTCTTTAAAATTGTTTGTCTTCTTGTAATTTGATTATAATATATCTTTCTCTTTTATACGCATGAGCAGCCTTGAAATACACATTATCTTAATGAAAATTTAACCTATGCATTTTGAAATTATATGAATCAATGTTATTGGGTAAGTTAATAGAAAAACCAAAAAAATTTAGACTTTTTTAGTTGAGTGGCACTCTAATGTATATACTATAATTATGGTAAACTAATATTAGAATTGTTTATAGAATGCAATGATCTATGCAATGATCTATGCAATGAATATAATTCAATGTCTATATAAGAACCCCAAAACTGAGAAAGTCCACAGCAGTGCTAGATTAAAAATATATGACATCTGTTACATTGTGTAAAGTTTTTGTACTACACCTATAATATTAATTTTCAGGTATACAAAATATATTAAATTCTATAGAACCTACAGGTAATTTATTTATAAGGAATTTCTCCTAAATATTTTATGATATATCATATACAATATATATAATTTATCCAATTTCAAAACTATAAAGGAATCATACTAGTAGCAATATTTTAATATTATTTTTAGAAGTTCTCCAGATATTTTCACATAATATTATAGAAGAAATTATTTAAATGATTATAACTGCAAATAAATATACTATTATACAAAAATATGCTGAAGCACAGGTTTCGAATAGAAGACACAGAGTTTTAATGAGTAAACAACATAAAATACTTAGGTGTAAAAATCAATGCGTTGGATTATCCTCATATGAAAAATTAAAATGAGAATAAATGAGTCTAGAAAATGCTTCATTGCCTAAATACTGTCTTTAAATACAAACTAGTGTCAATAAGATCCAAAATGACGCTATAATATAAGATTATGATTTACCCCATTGAGCTATTTTCATGTAAGATCTGCACTAAGACAGAAGTGGACGAAAACTGTCTAGAAATATTTGAAAGAATAACCTAACATAAATATTTAGCCTTAAGAAAATATAGAACGCGGGATAATATAAAGAAAGCACTAATCAGAATGCATGGCAGAAGATATGGACATCATTGCAATAATGAAATGTAGGAGAATAAACTGGGGAGGTAATTTAGAGAGAAAACATGAACATCTTATCAGGGATGTTACAAAATGGACACTGAAGAATAAAATACCACTAGGTTGTCCAAGACAGAGTTGGTCGGGTAGAGTTTAAAAATATATTAATATACTATATGTTAATAATGGAGATGTGAAGGATGTATTTAATATAGCATAACTGATATATTGGATATATTATATTTGTAAATATTTATTTATATGTATGAAATTTAATAATGGAGATAAATTATATGCATAAGTAGAAATAAGGGCCGGAATTACAGTTGTGGAGTCTCGGGGAAATATGATAGTGGGAGCCTTTTCAGAAGCATCTCTTCTTTTTTTCGCTTCAGATTAATTAGGTACGTTAAATCACGTTGAAGCTTATGCCAATCTTCTTTTCAATCAGCTATATATACTTTCGTCCTTTTTTTTGTAAACAATATGGGGTGAATATAAATTACTTGAATCTTTAAAGTCTATATCTTCTAGTAAGTATTTTTAATATATATTTTAAATTTAAATAAAGAAATTCATTATTTTATCAATAAAAGTATTATTTTTTGTATACCGTTCGACGTTAAATAAGTAAAATACTTTATTTACCTCTTTAACTTTTTTAAATTCATTTAAATTTAATAAAAATATATCATAACCAAATTATTAGATTTTACTTTTGTTGTAATTGTTACACGTTTATTATGTAGTTATGTTATAGAAAATAGATATAATATTTAAAAACTAAATCAAAAATTTGCACTTTATTTACATTTTCCTAAATGATAATTTTGTACTATTTTTTGTTTTATATTTATGATCACCGTATCTATGTATAATAATAGATAATGAATCGAAATAATAGAGTTCGTATACGAAAAATTCACCTAGAGTGATGCAGATTTATAATTAATTCTATAGTATTTTTTTTAAGGGGACCCTACACTGATGATTTTCAGTGATATATAAATGTTTACGCAAAGCTGATAAATGGAATGAATGAACACGGATTCATAAAGTGATTTCAGAGTTAATACATTTATTATTAAATTGATAGAAGACAAAAATTTTGGAGGGATTCTCATTTAAGATTGTTCATTTATCGCATTAAAATAAGTTAATAAAGCTTGAAAAAGTAAAAAAATCAAGTTTTTAAACCTATGTAACGGGGCGGTCTGCCTACAGACAAACAGCGCCTTACAAGGATCGGTCCGACGTTGGTTGGTGCTGCGCCGATAAGGACAACGGCCTTGGGCCAGCGATGACAACAGCACTGAGCTGGAAGCAATGATGACCACGGCATTTGCAGCATAACAGCACCGGTTATTGGGAAACAATGACTGCGGAGGATCAACACTAGATGATTCGATAAATGAAGAATATTTCGACAACAAAGAACATTAGGATATCCCGATGTAGCGAAAATATACGGTTCTTTGATATCGTAATATATCGTAATATATAAGGATCAATATGAAGACTGGTGCACGACACCAGACGTGCATATAAACCGGCGACAATATCGAAAACTCATCATACCCATCAAGCAGTTCATCAAGCACGTATGCTACCTACAATTCTCCTGAACACCAGTGAAAATTTGTCTCCGCACTACCATGACACCGGAACTCCGCTCATCGTTTGGGATTCAGCTCCCATCTGCAAAGACCCCGGGTCTACGGATAATATATTCTGCGCGACCGTAGTATGACCCAACAAGGGCAGACTTACGTGGTTTCCCACCGCTCCCTACTACCACCCAACCGACCATAAAATGGCTGAAAAACCTAAACTCGTCCCACGTCCAGACACCGATCCGAATCTCCAACAACCACATTAGCAGGACAACAAATGCCCTCCATCACTACCAGGAAACTTGCAAAAAAAAAAATAAAAGGAAAAAATCAGTCTCTCCATTAAACTCAATCAATGCATCCAACACTTTTTTACCCAACTTTCTGACCCGCAAAGTAATAATGTCTGATGCACCGTCTTCCTCTCCCTCGGTAGCCGATGATTCAACAGATATAAAACAACTTGTACATAAATCTCCACCTATTATCTTTATAACTTCTGACTGGCGCAAAATCGCACCAACTATTTACAATGGTGAGAACATTTTAAAACAAAATACATCAGGCAAAATGTCAAACGACGAAAAAATCCAAGTAAAAACCCAAAATCCGACCATGTTCAAAGCCATCGAAAGAATCCTTCATCAAGAATCTATTCCCTTCTTCACCCATAATCTACACAAAACCCGTACCCCAAATATCGTGTTGAGGGATATTCCTAACGATATCAGCAAAGAAGAATTATCGTCTGATCTCACAGTTCTTTGGTTCGATGTCAAGGTAGTTAAATGTTTTGGGGCCAAAACTAGACCCATTTCAATATGCCTCGTTGTCATTAAAAAGGACCAAAACGCCTTGGACATCTATGAACTAATGACTTTATTCCAAATGAGTAAAAAAGTAAAAACTTTTAAAAAGTCCGGCCCTTTACAATGTCAAAATTGCCAGATGTTCGGCCACGGGTCACAAAACTATGGATTTCCGTCACTTTGTGTGAAATGTGGTGAATTACACGTAACTAAAAACTGAATAAAAACTCCTGAACCAAACCTATGTTGCATTAACTGTGGAGAAAGCCTCACAGCTTACTACCGTGGATGCCAATGGTAACAGCATATCCTCAAAACCACAATCCCAAAAAACCTAGCTACCGTCAAGAAAAATAATGCTCCATCTCAATAAACTTCATCATCGCAAACCTCAACCGCAACTTAGCCTTAAACCACGAGACCCCCTAGCTACGCCAGCGCTTTCTCAGACGCACAGGTTACACAACCTCATACACCAGACATACTCAACTCCACTAAGGTTTTAAACCTCCTTAAAGGCCTTCTATTGGCAATCTTGTATACAGATGACCCAAAAAATATCATGATCAGGACAATATCAGCTTTCATCACGATCCTATCCCCAAATAATGCCAAATAATCCTCTCAAAATACTGTCCTGGAATGCCAATGGTATCAGAAACAAACTTAACGAACTCCAATCATTAACCTCAAAAATTAAAGCTGATTTAATACTCATCAGCGAAACCAAACTATCTCCAAAAACCCAAATCAAATTTGGCAACTATCACATTTATCGTACAAATCACATCCCTAGTTCCGGTATAAATACTCGCTGTGACATAGCAGTGTTCGTTCCGCATAATCCACCGATTAATCAAACTGGACACAGTCAAGCATCCACGTCCGTTGAAATTTCAATTGGCTAATACCTAGTCCGTATATCCGCTCTTTATAAGAACCCGAGAACCCTTTTCTTATCAGTGACCTGGAAAAAATTACAAATGGCTGTGGTTGATTTATAGCAGCCGGTAACTGGAACGAATAACATCCGTTTTGGAGCAGCTGATGTGCTAACAATAACTACATTATACCATCACTCTAGCCAATCAGATTACACTGTTGTGGCATCTGATACACCAACCTTCTTATTGGCTATTCCACACCACAGATAAAATGTTCTAGATGTTGCTTTCACAAAACTCTCCTGTCAAACAATTGATATATCGAACCTAAATGACTTGTTATCTGACCACAACCCGATCATATTCAGCATAAGTGACTCAGCGACATCCTCTTATCCACTCCTCCTGGTCGCCCCATAAATTAGAAGAAATTCTCCGCAGAACTTGAAAAAAAAATTCCCAGTACCTCTCCGACACATAAATACCACTCAATAAATCGATACCGCCATAGAGTCACCACTAACATTCAATCAGCCCTAAATAATAACTCTAAAAACATAAACCACAAAAACACTATAGCCAAAACCCCGACTGAAATCGCCTGCGAAATCAGAGAGAAAAACCGTCTACGCCGAATATGGCAACGTTTTCGCGATCTTACTATCAAAGAATTGCTAAATGCTAAAATTCATTTCATTAGAACTATCTGAACAACCCATAATCAAGATGAATGGGACAAGTTCCTAGACTCTATCAGACTATCACCTATTTGGGTGTTTCATTCATCTGCCCCTTATTTGAAAGTGTAGAGACGTAACCATCCGTAACCTAAGGACTAGGCTCCGGGAAACCAGTGTATTTGCGTTACGGTTGTTAGGGACTGGGGACCTCTCTAGATAGGTATTACTGTATCTCTCTTCCCCTAGGACACATCCTCTGTCCATTTAACAATTGTATGTATATATATATATATTTATATATTGTTTACTTTGTATGTAATTAATAATCTAACTGGTATTATATGTTTTTATGGACATGTTAAATAAATGTTAACTAAATTTAACCAATAACTAGTGAGTTCATAATTTCTACGAGGCAACGATATCCACCCAAAAACTACCCCCCGCTTCAACTACATTAACTTTTTTTAAAATTATTTAACTTAAAAACTTAAATAAAGTTCACTCCCAAATATTGTCCTTTATTGATTTGATAATGGGTATTTTTGTTCTAAAATTACTTTAAAAATCCATCTTAACACTTTTGTGTAAATATGTTTTTATAATAAATATCGTCATTATTAAATTTTAAAATTCTTTTAAAATTGTATTTAAATATTTTTATATTATTATATTTTGATATATCTGAAAATTTCTTAAAAACTGCTTATACATAACCTTTTGAAAAACGAGAGTATAGCGTTCTCTTAAATAATGAATAATTATTATAATATACGATAAACAAAAATTAATATCAAACATATAAAGTCCGGGCAACTGATTGAGGGTGCTGGTGTTATATTATCATATTAATGAAGTAAAAATAATTTATTTTTTATTTTTTTCAAAACCCGATACCAACAGACATGTAATTTTGTATGAAATTGGAAATATATAAACCCAGTATATAACTAACATTTCGAGCTAATTTATTTATTTTTTAAAATATAATTTTTTTTTAAACACTTAAATATTTCAGGGTGGATTAGTTAAATTATGAATTATGAAAAAATAAAATTTTTATAATTTTTTTCAAAAAATTGTTCTTTAAAATATTTTTACACCCTACAATTAGATTCTTTGAAATTTTAATTTAAATTTTACGAATTCTATCACAGCTAGTCAGGGCCCCAAGTGGTGGGGCCTAGTGCCCCTGGCCCCTACTTATATCCTTCCCCGGTAGAAATATTACTATACAATGCAGTATACATTTAACAACAACAATAGAATTTCATTAATAGTAAATCATTTCTTTAAGCTACCACTATAAATCACGGTTAAGTGGTAGATTGAACAATAATAATTGTTATTTACACAATCTATGATATTTCATGGCATGTTAAGAAAAACTTTCATATTTTCATAATATATTTTTATGGAAAATCCTATAAAATATATTAGATAGATTGATTTAGATGGATACAATCGAATTTAAGATATTTTATATTAAGATCTACTTCTGCATGATACTTTCATATTTCCAATGACCAGTTAGTTTGACCAATTTGTTGTATTTTCCCCCATTTTATTTAATAAAGATTTTAGTTTGGGAAATAGCATTTGGAGCTATAATAATGACACTCGTTCGATACTAACCATTCTTCCTGCCAAGCATTCAAAAGATAACATTTGAATGTGCTTAGGACTAGTATAGTTATCCATGGTTGCTTCCTTAAATTTAACATTTGGGTTGTAATGTGAACCTTTTATTAAGAAACTTTTAAAAGAGACAAATTATTTCTAGTACTTGAAGTGGTCAGATTAAAATTGTATAAAGTATTTGAATTCATAAATATGTTTAATAGGTTTTTGTCGGTAATTTTATATAAACGTTTTAAAATTCCATTCATATATAAAAAATATGTTATTATTTTTACATATTTTTGTTAAAATCGATTGTTTAATTCCTATGCATTCTTTTTAGATATATTGAAGTTAGCGTTATTTATTTATTGAAAACCTCATCTGATGCCATTTTTGAGTGCTCAAAAATTTAATAAGCAATTCAGTAGAGAAATTTATTAGTAAATTTTTTATAAAATTAAGAAGTGTAAGTACATATTTTTAAGCGTGGTGGTTTTTCATCAAGAGAATTAAAAATATTGATTTTAACAATATTTGTTCAGGGTTCACTAAATGATAAACTTAGAATACGCATTAGTTTCTCAGATTTTTTTAATGGGGTGACAATGGAGTTCATGAAAAGTTTGGTGACAGAATGGCAAATACTTTTTTTAGAAAGCTCTCGGTATGTATTTTTTAACTGTTGCTATAATAAGGCCGATAAACTGTTTTTAATTGGCAAATACTGTTGGAATCCAGTGGTTATAACTATCTAATGAGTGATTAAAATTTTCCAGTAAACTTTTCAGAATATTTATTTTAGTTGTGACGATATGATTGGGATATGTAATCCTATAGATTTATAGATTTATATTGCTAAATTGTCATTCGTCTAGCACCCTTAATGAAATGTGCCAATAATTCATAAAATTATTGGTGCACTTCTCTTAAATGAAATCATTTTTCTGATCTTCATCTATAATCTAACTATATTATAGCCTGACATTCGGGAATTTAATTATTATTTATATTTAGAGTAAATATATACTTAATACTATAATTTACACAGATGAAGAAGTTGGACCAATTACTGCAAGTAAGTTACTAACGATGTTCGTTAATATTATATAAATTGACTTTATTTCTAAAACTATAGAATATAGAGAGTTTCGTTATAAAACTATGAATTTTGAGTATTAAAAAAAATAAATAAAATTCTTATGATAAATAAAACTCAATTAATATCATTTCTTTTTTATTTCCTACCATTTTTTCGACCTACAGAAGAATAATTTTACCCTATTGTTTTCATGTATCAGTTATTTTATTGGTGCTTCATATTTGATATCCAAGTCATTCTTTAGTCTTTTGCTAGTAAATGTTTGGTAAAACATTTTTTTAAGCCATTCAAATCGGAAAATGTAATTATAGAAAACAATTATCTGACACTTTGCCTTAGGATAAATCCTACTTTACTGCCTTGTATTCTATAACGACTAAAGCCCATGCATTTTAGCAATTATTTAATTTATCTATCAATTTAGTACTAAAAATGTTCAAGATTTTCAAGCAAGAATTATTTCAATTAAATCCAATTCATTATTCTTTCATATTAAAATTTTAAAATACTACAGTTATACCACTATAGGTTTTGAATTGTTCAAGTAATTCTTAAAACAAGATGTCAGATGGATATACAATATAACCCTACTACTACTACTATTACTACTACTACTACTACTACTACTACTACTCCCTGTCCCTGTGGAGGGGGCTAAAAATACCTCCACGGTTTCCTCATGTCTGTCGTAGAAGTCGACTAATTGAGGTTGTGTCAGGTCGACAGCCGGCATAAAACATATCAAAAAGTATGAGAAGTCTTAAAAAGAATATAGGCGAGTTTTCCCATCTCGGATGTTCGCGGGAAAAACAAAATTGCGTACTTGGGTGTGGAGATAGCCTAAGGGACCAAGTGACCAGTACCAGCCTGACAGCGGCTGCGGTAGCCGTTCCATCAGTTATATGTGCG
>JAIPRL010011783.1:0-12988 GCA_025469235.1 Pemphigus obesinymphae
CCCTTCTTTAGTTCCTAACCTCTCATACAACTCATCATATTTCTTTAATTTAGCTTTACTCACTGCACTTTTTGCTGCTTTAGATAAACTTTTATACTCTACCCAATCCTCCCTCTCTCTGTTTTTCGGCGATTTCTTAAACTGTATTTTTTTCTTTGATATTATCACCTGTACTTCTTCTGCCCACCACCATGTTTGCTTATCTTGTGGCATATTACCTCTACTCACGCCCACAACTAACTTTCTTAACACCCTCTGCTACCTTTTCCCACATTTCGTTTATATTCCCTTCCATGTTCCACATCCCAGTCCCAATTAGCTTTCTTATAAATACTTTTTCATTTTCACCCGTTAGTTTCCACCACCTAATCCTCGGTTCCTTAACTATATTTTTCTTTTTTTACACCCTTTTTTTCCTACACCAAATATCCATAACCATTAACCTATGTTCTTCCTTTTTTCTAAAATAAGTGTTCACAATTGTTAATTCATACGCTGATGCAAAGTCAAGTATTTTTCTCCAGCCTCATTTCTTTCTCCATACCCATACCCTCCATGCACTCTATCATAATCAATTCTAACACAGCCTACATGTCCATTCATATCCCCACCAATTACAGTATTCTCATTTATATTCATAGGTACCTACAATATTTTAAAACACTGTAAAAATAAAACGACGGAATATCGCTCAGTGAAAACGTGAATATAGCTGTATATGACAATTCAAGGCGATAAAATGCCGTGTATAGTTTCTTAGTGCTTAGTTTTGATAATTGTGTATTTTTATAGGCTTAAGTTGGGTTATAAAAATAAAATTATGCTTTTTGTATATATTTTAATTTTAAACTATTGAGATTAAATCGTAATTACTTCATATGTACTTACAAATCTACTTATAAATTAGGTATCTATGTATATTTCCATTAATTTTCAAAATAATTATAAAGTTGTACGTAAAGTCGAACCCAGATGCACTCCCACTCCGACACTAAAATCCTCAATTTCTCCACACAGTTTCTCACTCTTGTATTCGCCCCCTTATACATATCTTTAATAATGTTCACATATACCTTTGGTAATCCTTTCTTCATTAATGTCCACTTTAAGATCTTCCTAGGAACCCTGTCATAAGCTTTCTCTAGATCAATAAATACCATACATAATTTCCTTTTCCTTTCTTTGTACTTCACTACAATCTGTTTTACATAAAATATTTATGAAGAATAATGTCAGTAGCATAATAATCATAAATTAGAGGTTTCTTTCTTTTTAAAAAGAGGAAAAAGACTGCCATTTATCTATATTTAATGACATACCATTGAAACTATACCAAGTATGAAAACTAATAATATCAGCTAGAAGCTGTTGGGCATCAGTTTATGATTTTATAGATTTAAAAATGTTAACATCATCTGCAAATAATAAAATATTAGAATAATTAATTGAATACAGGGTATCATTAATGAATAATATAAATAAAATAAGGGGAATATGGTCATCTTGAGGAACATGAAAAATAACGTTTGTAGCTTCCGAAAAATAGTTTTTAATTCTAAGATATTGAAATATATTAGTTAAAAAGGAATAATTAAGCCACAATAATAAAGGGTTAGTAAAATCAATTTTCGTGAGTTCGATAATTATTAAACTATAATCGTTTCTATCGAATGCCTTTTCAAAATCAGTGTATATGACGTCAGCTTGCTCACCTCTGGAAAATAAATCTAAAATGTAATATTTGAAAAATTTTAATTTGTTAATATACATTTGTTAGGATGAAAACCATGTTGTTGAGCGATTAAGATGTTTTTAAATAGAGGAGATAATTTTGTATTTATGATTTTAGAAAATATTTTTACTGGTATAGAAATTATAGATATATGAGGATATCGTCCCCCATCGTCCCCCATCGTCCCCCATAAAACCACCACTGATTAAGTGGAGGTAATACACCTAGTATTTACAGGATTTTTTATAGGTAATTAAAAAATGAAAATCTAACAATAAAAAAATGTTTAAATACATTTTAAAAATAATTTATAAGTGGAACTGTGTCAGTTAAAACACGTGCAAAACAAACATTTATAATATTAGTATATAGGTAGGTACTGTATATAAAATAATATAAAATTATTATAGGTGACATAATTTTAAAGATAAAATCATCGGGTATTAATATTTTTAAATATTCAGTTCATTATTTTTGGTTTGACGAATGTGTACTCATTCAACACCATTTTTTTTTTAGACTTTTAAAAACACTGTAACTTTGTCCATAATTAATATTGTAAAAACTAAAAAGCATCGATGAGACCGTCTCCTAAATGTTGTTTACTCTATATATTTTATAATAGGTGATAATTAACACTGAAATAATTATTGTTTAATGAATTTTCGTTTGTTTAAGCATACGAATTTTTACCACTAGAAACTGTTGGCGTCCGATATCTTAGCTCTTAAGAGGACTCCATACATGCGTTTTAACGGCATTAAACACGTTATGGCTTTCTAAGTACAACTTCTCTCGGCTCTCCTAGTTATTTTAGATTCAAAATTCAAATAGAATATGATAGATGTTAATATTTACTATGGACAAACATATAGAACATTATTTTTCTAAATTAGAAAGTGGGGAAATTTAACATTTTTCAAACACGCATTTTAGATGTTTAAATACACTTATCGAACAAAAACTCAATTCTTAATCTTAATTTAAGATCTCATATTTTATTGAGTATAATTATTTCTCTTTTTGATAACTTTTGATCAAACTGTGATCAGTAAGCCACAAGTAGGTAGGTACTTAGTTTTTGAACAAATATCGTGGTTACACAACAATAAAAAAGTAGTATACGTATGAGACTATTTTTGGATAATATTTAAAATGTACATTTTATATTGTAATAGTTATTTTTAGTTAATAGGTATTTTAATAGTTTTTAACTATTAAATTTTTATTATTCTTAAAACATTTTAAAAATGGCCTACACAAAACCCCTTAAAAATGGTTGGTATAGTATCCTCTTAACGTATAAATACATAGGTATGTATCATTGCTATATGATATAATATAATTTCTGTATATTATAGGTAGGTATATATATGTGTGTGTGTGTGTGTGTGTGTGTGTATATATTATATATATAGGTACCTACTTACTTTATAATTTATTCCTAAACAGACATCCCACGTAGAGTACATATGCCTATACGTTGTTTTAATGTTAAATGAAATCGTGTGTAAACGGATATAATATAATATATTATTATTATAAAATATATTTAAATATTTAGTGAGTCTGTATAGCAGTGCCGAGCGCATTAATTCAATATAATATAAATTATACACTTCTGTCGCAGTGTTACGAATCATTAACGGTATTTTCATTTCCGTCCACATACAATAATGTTCATTATATTATTATTATTTGTGCACATCAAGTCCTGTAGTGCATAATATTATAACGAGTTTCATTATCTACCGCATTCGTTGCGTGCGAAGTTGACATGGTGACGATGATGACACAATGATATTAGCTTGGATATTTTTAACGAGCAGCGGTGTACTTATATTATTGCGTCAACAACGTAATATGCAAATAATAATAATTAAAATATATTAATTACGGCTAGAAAAAAATGTAATAAACAGATGTCCAGTTACACGAATTGAGATGTTTAGAAATTATATAAACTGTAATTAAACTCTTATACATAAACCCTTTATTCTTACACGCCAAATGTAGCTTTTCAACGATTAAATTTAGTAAAACTTATATACGTTTATATAAGTAATATACTTACCCACCTACCAGGGGTGGATCTGAAGCTAATTTAAGGGGGAGGACAAACTGCAAGCAGTTTGCTTTAACAAACTATAAAATATATAAAAATTGAAAAAAAAAAATTTTATCTTAGGTTTTGATTTTGATGGATACTTAATAGGCAATACTTATAGGTTTTATTATAAATAACACTTAATAGTTAAGCCTCGAATGTTTAAGTATATTTATTTATTTAATTAATTAACGAGCAAAGCTCGGATAACTGGGAAAGAAAAGTAGGGGCATCGGCACAACTATCAACCACCTTTTGCAGAAATGTTAAGTTTGCATTAATCCTCCTGTCTATCACAGTGTCAAGGCAAGGTTCAAGCATAACATGTCGTGTTGGGAATATTGATTTTTTCAATATATATATATAAAATGCCGCAGAAGATGAAAACAAACACCTTTGTACTCGCTCTAAATAAGAAAAATCTTTTGTTGTATGTGGATCCCACAGAACAGCATTTGTATCCTAAAACTGTTACCCGTTGAACTCAGCTAGATAAATATAATGACTTTCAGTCATTAATCGAATAATAGATATGATCAGTTTTTTGATCAATTACGTAAGAAGTGTAGAGATTTAGGTGATATACACTAATAAGTGAATAACCAATTACACCATACACACCAATTAAGAGGACACCACACATTCAATTTTCAAGAGTTTTTTCTTATAGGCAATTTTTAAGAAATTTTAAGGAAAATGTATATCTATCCATTTTAAAATATTTAAGTGCATTTAAAAAGTAACATAAAATAATTTCAAATTAGTACCACTTTTTATCGTTGTATTGTTATGATTAGGGAACGAATATAATATATGCACAAAAAATATTTAAAATATGCATTTAAAAATACTATAAAAATATAAAATATGCAAAATATGTAAAAATAAAATTGGTGTTATTTTAATAAAAATTATATGAATCGTGGGCATTTCTTGTCGGATAAAGTTACTTTATTATACCTTAGAATGTTGTTACTTGTAATTTTAAAATATTTAGTATTCAAGAACAATAATTTCACAAATGTTTATAGCTGGAAATAAAAACACGTGAAAATATAAGTTAAAATAAAAATATGGGTTAAAGAAGAAAATATGCACTAAAAAATGACAAATATGCATTAAATATGCAAAGCAAGTTAAAAAAGTTAAAAATATGCAAAATAAAATTGGTATTATTTTAATAAGTATGAAACAAATCGTTCACATTTATTATCATATTTTAAATTGCTTATTCTAATAAATATATGCATTTACATATAAATCCGTTCCCTAGTTATGATATTTATGATATTTGTTAACAAGAAGGATCTTCTAAGGAGTGACGAAATGAGTTATGTCTTAAGATTCTCTACTCTGCCCGGGTTCATTAAATTATTATTATTCCATTATTTGGAACCCATTATAAATATAAAATAACTATAATAAGATTCTGGCCTTACTCCGAATTTAAATTATTACACTTTACTTTTTAGTATAATACTGATAACTCTATTGGAACTATTTAAAATATTTTAAGATTAAGCATTCTTTTGTTTCATATATGATACTCATCTATAAACTTATCAACGGTCACATTCCACGTCCCTCAATCCTTAAACTCATTATTTTCATACTCTTTGGTTTAATTCCCGTCTATGTCCAACTTTTCACGAATCAACTCATAGTACCAATTATGGTTACAATAATTACTCTCTTGATAGAATGTAATAAAATTGATAACTTAATTTTAATTGTGTAGCGTCCTCTTAAGTAGCCATATAAATAAAAATTAAATATGCCCATTTATACTATTTCCGCTAATCTATAACAGCGAGCTAAGGAAATTTTAGAACTGTATGGTCACAGAAACTATAATTTCCACCTATATAATAAAATGAGAATTATTGAAATGGTTAATTAATTAATATAACTATATATATATAAACCTTGTATAAACAATAAACAATAAATAATAATAATAATATATAAATTATTTATAGATCTAAGTATATTAGGACTCAATTAACATAATAGACTAGCTTATTATTATTATCTTTTTAGATTATATTTATTTATTATATCTATACTATTATAATTTAGAAGAACTGAATTGCTTAAATCGGTCATAGAACGTTTATTATTATTTAAAATAAATAAAATCATTTATGTTTCCAACAAAATATACGACTCAATGTCATCTTACATAATCTGTTTTCAATATATCATATAAACCATTGTATCTATAATATAACCATTATCAGATGTAGATACTTCATCTTGGCATCACGATTGTGTACTAAACGAGATATTTTTAATATATACGAGTAAGTATATGGACACAGTTAAGCATATTAAATCATTAATATTGCCTTGAAACACAATTTTATTGAATACCTATGTATATTTTGTTACTCCACCTATTTTAAATATTAAGACGTATATTTATTTATTATAAGTATTAGAATTTAGTAAATTGTTGTGATTATATTATAACTATAACTATATAAATAGTTAAACACTTAAAACATTAACTTAGAACCATTTAGACAATGACGATTTTGAACATTTTTCCGAAGTAAAAGCATCAGCTAATCAAGTAGTCTTCTTTTTTATAAAATTTCATGCCAGAATCTCATAAAGATATAATATATAATATAATAGATTATATTCAATGGTCAAAGTGGTGGAGGAGGATGCTATTTCATGACTTTTTTTTATTGACATTTAATATCCTTCCAATAATTTTGATCAAAACAATGTATTCCCTTTGAAAAATATGTATTTTAAAAAGTAAAAACTATAATGTTCATATGCAAAAAATATATATTTAATTGACTTACAATAATTTATTTATTTTAATAAGACAAATTTTAAATACTGATATATAACTTTAAGCATCCAGTTCAATTATAGCTAGATTACGGCATGAGGCAAGAAATTTCCATTTAAAATTTAAAATTATAAAAACAAAAAATTCAATTAAAGCTATTTGGAGTTATTACAAAGCAATTTTCAAAACATTTTTTATATTAATATAAATTAATAAATGTAGTTATATGGTTTAGTTTAGATAGATACCTATTTCGAAAGTATTATAATTACCCGCACCAAAGCAAAAGCAACTTTCAGTGGTTTCAAATACAATTTTAATTATAATTCATCGTTAAAAATTTATTTTTCTACAAATTACAATTAAAAACTTTGTTGTTAAAAATGTTTTTATTTTTACTTTTTATAAAGAGTAATCTATATAAATATATACGATGTATTATCTTAAATTTAGGAAAACAATACATAGATACCTATATTGGCTTTAATAATTTGTTTATAAATACTTGAGTACCATTATATATATTTGTATAATCAGCCAAACAATTGTGATTATCGATTATATATTTATATCACAAAATGTACATATTGATTTACAATTTTTTTTCATGAGAATATTAAGAATGGAAAATGTTAATTTCATAACAGTTGGCTAAATAAATGGAGAATATCAGTTATTTCCTCCCTGACTACTTATTTTGAGCTACTAATAGATACTGATAGAACAGTGCATGAGCTGCAAATCATATATTTCATATTAAAATTTAAGTTTTTAGGGGAATAAGCACTCGTTTTGCTCGAGAAATATTATAAAGTTCATAATAATATCAGGTTTTTGGTTTAATTTTGTAATTTTTGAAAAATATTTAATTTGTATATTTTTTTTTTTTTTTTTTTTGAAGAATTGAATAAATATTATAGGTAATATAATATACTTTTAAAATAGTGCAGTCAAAAGTGATATACCTACGTCCTACATATATGTTTACACATATACCTAAAATAAAATTAACTAGTTAAAGTTAAGTTAATTAAAAATTTAGAACTCTTTTTAAATAGTTAAAACCTGATATAAGTTAATTATTAACTCGGTTAATTAAAAAATGAATTAATTATTTTTTATCTATGGTGTATATATGTATATATGTATAAATATGAGTATATTTTGTACAATTATTTATATTTTTTATTCATATAAATAGGAGTTAATTGTAGGCAAAAATGGACGCTTAACCTCTAATGGCTAAAATAATTGTACCTGGGTAGTTAAATAATAAGTTTCATTTTTGGATGTATTTTTTTTAATTTAAGAAAAATTTTCTATATATTTAATTAAACATTGATCTTAAGTTAAAATTTTTAAATTTTAACTTTGAATGAATAATATTTAATTAGATAATTTGAAAAATGTATAATATCGTATCACAAATTACTTTGATATAATATTTAATACAAATAAATATAGTAATTATAATATATAGACCTATATTTACCTATATCTATTTTAAGATATTTGATAATGAATCATTATAATAAGAAAGTATTAAGATGTTATTGAACTTTAAAATTTAAAATCAATACACAAAAAATTTGTTAAAGAGAACACATTTGAGTAGCGAAATAGTTCTTCTGTAATTCATATGTTACTAAGTCTGCAATAAATATTGAGACATAAATTATACACCATTTAAAAGATGAAAACTTTTTCAATGTTTTGTTCGAATTAGATTTTCAAAATAATGTTTATTTTATATTTTATCTTATTTTTATTTTGAGCGAAGCGAGGAATGTATTGGTTTTACAACGATGTGTTTTTTTATTTTTATTTTTATGTCTGTACCTAAAAATTTTATAAGAAGAAGCGTGGTCTGATCATTACATGTAGCACTATTTTTTGGTAGTAAATTGCATATATAGTTGGTACTTTAAAGAGGTCATTTTTCGATTTATAAATTTTTAAATAAACGTGTAAGAAAAAATTATCAAAAAATTAAAATAATAATCAGTAAACGTGATTGTGATAAAAAATTGTATGACTTTGAAAATATGAAATGTTCACCACAAACAACGTATATATGTAAAATATTAATACAAAATGTTTTCGAAAATTTCTACCTATCTTAAGGCTATTTATAGCAATATGCAATTTTGAGACATTTTGTTCATAATAGGCTTAATTTTAGTTTTAAAATTGAATACAGTGTTAAAAGTACTCCATTCTAGATACATACAAAATTTTTCAAAAATTGGTAGATACGATATTTTTTAATAGCCATTAAATTTTTTTCGAATATATGTATTATTATTTTTGTATGAAATGTGTTCAAATTTCGGGAAAATAATAGTTCTATAAATTTTTAACTTTGACCAAAAACATATGTAGGTAAGTACTTTATGAAAGCAAATACATTTTTGAAAATGTTTACCCATTTTTGGACTACTAATAGCAATTTTCAATTTTGAGTCATTTAATTCATAATAGTTATAACTTTTCTACTTTACAGGAGAATTCGATTTTTTTTTTCAATATGTAATTTTTGATTAAAAAAATAATGATGAAGTCAGAATTTGACGGTCGCACTTGGTTTTAAAGTTATATCAAATTGAAATTTAGCGATTTTATTATGTTTGTTTGTAAGGTTTTTTTTTAACAGTTTTATATAGTTTAATAGCAGCCAACAGTGTTTTCATGCGAGGGTTTCTCGGTTTGAATCCCTATACGTTCAAATAAGTTTTCGCACTTTTCTAAACTTTTTTTATTCATTATTTTATATAATATTATCATATTATTATATACTATTTGTATATACAGTAATTGTTAAGTATATCCACCGAAGCTTTTTTCAGAATCATTTTTTTTTAGAATGAAATGATTTATTATTGCTTTCAAATTCAATATATCCATAACCAGTATCCTACCCAATGAGCGAAGTGTTCCACCCCGGCTTTTTAAAATTTCTTAATATGATTTTTAAAAACAGCTTTAAACAAAACATATTCAACTTCTCACGATTCAAACGTTAGTACAATTTTGTTTCTAGGGTTTTTTAATGATATATTCAAATACTTTTAATTTGTTTAATTCTCATTTTTCTTAAAATTCTATAAAAATTGCCTATACAAAACCACATAAAATCGGGTGTGTAGCGTACTCTTAAGTTTTAATTTTTAAGTACTTAATTTTAGACGGCGCGGTGGCACATTATTTATGTTTTTAAAGCCACTTCCCTTATTCTATTTTCTTCGGAACTATCCGGCCTTTACTCAATATAATATTATATGTAATAATTTGTTTTTAAATTAATTTTATTGTTTAGACATTTTTTTTTAATTATTGGAAAATATATAAACAATATATTGTGCGTGATTATTCTAAGTATATATAATTCTAACAATATATATACAATGCGCAATATATTGTTTGTCTTATAGTCTTAAAAATCATTATTCTATAAATGCAATGCGAAATAATATGAATTTTAATGACCTGTCACATCGTTTAAACGTATAAATATATTTATATCTATATGACGAAATATTTAAATACATTCCATGGAAGGAAGTACCAGCTATTGATAAATTATATTATTTATAAAAAATATTTCTATTTAAAAAAAAAAATTATATTTATAAAAATATTTATTTATAAAACGATATTTATAAAAAATATATAACGTAAAGATTATAGTATTATACGAACTTAATTATTATATATATTTTTTTATTCCGCTTGGATAATATTTTATTCTTATATAAATCATACAAAATCGTAGAATTAACGAGCATATATCATCTCTCTCTCTCTCTCTCTCTCTATATATATATATAATATATATATATATATATATAAATGTATTATTATTAATTTTTATATATTTATATATATATATACTCGTATATATATTATATTGTTAGAATATTAAATTTTTTTTTTTAGATTCTAAGCAAAGTGAGCGGAATGTTTTAATTTTAGAATGATGTTTTTTTTTATGTCTGTATACAAAATTTCTAGTAAGTAGAAGGAGTTCTTAAAATGTTTTTTGTATACCCATATTCTGGTAAAAATGGAACGTTTAGTTGGATCATAACAGAATTATTTTTAACATTTTCCAATAGCAATATCTAGAGAAAAAACAATATTAACTAATAACTTCACTTGAGATTTTAAATAGTAATTTTAATTTTTAATTGACTTAACTTAATATAGTTAAAAAAAAAAAAAAACGTGTTCAGATTGGATAAATTGTCAAGAACGAGATTATTATACATTATTGTTAATTTGAACATTCTGCGTTCATTGTTTTGACTTTCATACGGAGTCGCACGTAATAATTAAATTTCAAAATGTCGTTTATTACTGTACAATAAGATGAAACAAAAAAGATAAAATGTTCTTAAAAAAATGTATTTTTGTTGTTACTGTCTTTGTCACTAGAAGAGAATTATACAATATTATATTATATGTATATAAACGTATCTCGTAACGAAAATCATATAAATATATTAAATTACCAATCAACGAATAAACTTTTATTTTTTGCATAATATAATTATATATTTAATTTAAATATCCATTCCTATTTCTCTATAAGTCATGCACTTTTTCTTGTACCTTCTCACTATATTTCCTATGGCCATAACCATCCTATTCATTAAATGCTCCAGTCCCTTAATGATGCCTCTTTACCTAATGTAATACATTAATACGTTAGTTTTTCTTTTTAACAGGACATATATAATGCATATACATGTGTTTAAATGGCATTAAAAAAAATTCTCGCTTTTTAAGTAAAATTTTTCTTCAAGTATATCTAATCGTAAATTAAAAATTTGAACAGAATATTTACTATGAACAAACATAGAGAATATTTTTTTTAAATTTGAAAATGTGGAAATTTGACATTTTTCAATGTTTATTTTAAATGTTTAAATAAACTTATCGAACAAAAACTCAATTCTCAGATTTAGTTTAAGATCCATATTTTATTTTATTATTATTATTTATAATTATTCTGTTATATGATAATTTTTGATCAAACTTTGACCATGATTACACAACAATAAAAAGTGGTATAGATATGAGATTAATTTACTTTACTTTAGTTTACTTTTAAAATATATTTTAACTTTTTAATTGTTAAATTAAATTTTCATTATTCAAAAAAATTTCTTAAAAATTGCCAATACCCTCTGAAACCTTCTGAAAAGGGATGGTATATTGTCCTCTTAATCATTGTTGTATATATATTTTTTCAAAAATCGTTTTTGTTATTGTTTATATATGTTAATTGTAATTTCCGTCATTCATATATAAATAAATAAATAAAAAAAAAATAAATTATTGACAGCATTTGGTAAACATTTTATGATGATTATAAGAATATTTATAGAAAAAAAATTGTGTAAATATTTTATAGTGATTAACGGAAAACATTCTTAAAGTAATCTTTTACAAATATTTAATTATGATTAATGCAAAATATACCAAATTTTAATCTTTTGCAAATATTTTGAAATATAGGTACTAAAATAGTTGATAAAAAAAATTTTAATTGCCTGCAATGAAGGTCTCGTGGAATCAAGGGTATACAATATACATAAATGCCCGTGGAATAGTATACGATAAGGTTCTGTGGTACGCTTATTCGGTTACAACGGTTTATAGTGGGTAAAAATTAATTTACAAATTTCGGATTTGTGATTAAAAAAAATTAGGAATTAATTAACAATTTTTGAGAATGAATTTTAAACTCGTACTGCCAAAGTATATGTGACCTACAATACCGTTCTGTAAACGTTCAATTTCGTATTTTCTTCATAGATAATATCTTAGTTAATGAAGATCTTGCGAAAAATATCCACATTACATCCCAGAAATTGATTCTAGTTAAGCCACTGTTTGTGGGTATCTACATAAATGTTCGAGTAATGGTATATGGTTACAGGTACAGCGAAGGAGGGGGAATTTTTAAAATTTAATAACTCTAGTATATAACATACTACCGTAAAACGGGGTGACATTGATAATGACGTATGACTTTGATAATATACAATTTTTTCAACTTGGCCCGTTTTAACGGATACACTGTTAATAAAATATTCGTTTTGATAATGTTCTATGGAATAAATATACATTTGTCGTATCATTAATATGATAAAACCGTTTGCGGCGAAATATTTTGCACGATTTTCCGGCGTTATAAATTTGATATACGTTTAACGATTTATTACCATAAAACAATTTGGCTGCGCAAAGTAAGTAATAAAGTATTTTATTATTATTATAATTATTTAGGTCATATGTATAGATTATCAGGATTATATTTTCATCTAATTTTTCA
>JAIPRL010011784.1:0-12986 GCA_025469235.1 Pemphigus obesinymphae
AGTAACGCGTTACTTTTTAACTTTAAAACTTAAAAGTAAAGTAATTTCATTACCTACATGAAAAATGTGATGTCACCAGGTTTTTGGAAATGTAACGAGTAACGTTGTAATTGTAATACTTTGAAAAGGTAATTTTCCCATAGACTACATATATTATATAGGTAACCAAGTAGGTAGTGCAATATTATGATATTTCGGATACCGCGCAAACCGTTCGGGTCGAGTGGTAAAATACCGCGTGATAATGCCATTTATATTTGTGCAATAGTGCAATATGCCAATCACAAAAGAGCAAATAATACATACGACGTTTCCTCATAGTTGGCGCACTTATACGCCAGAGGTTTTCTGTCAATATTGACAGGCAGCCCACCACGTTCGTCACCGATGCAGTCAACGGCGAACAAAAAAGCTTTTCGATTCACCTACAGCCAAGACCGGCCGGCGCGCACAATCGTTCCGTTTCCCTTCGCTCGCACGTTCGATAGGATTGCGTACACTATTATAGTATTATAACGATTGCGGATACCACGTACATATTGTATTATGACGTGCGCATTATACGCCTATGGACGGCGGTGTTTGTCAACAAGATCACGAGCCGAAAATCACCAATCTTCAATTATAATTATTAAGAGGATGCTATACCCGAATTTTCTGTCTCCGTCCATCTCTAATTGGCAATATGGCAAAATTGTACAACGCAAAATTGAAATTATGGCATTTTGGTTAGATTTAGAGCTTATACACCTATTATCAAATTTAACGAGAAGAAAAATTTCGAGTGAACCTCATGGGCCTTTTGTAAAATATTGTCAGAAAAAAAAGGTACGGGATTTTTAGTTTTTGATATTTTTAAATAGCTTTAACTTTTTCGTCAGACGATATTTTACAAAATGCCCATGAGGTTCACTCGAAAATATTTCTCGCTTTAAATTTTGTAATAGGTGTTTACACTCTAAATTTAACCTAAACGCCAAAATTTCAATTCTGCGTAGTGTGATTTTGCTATATTATCTGTTAGATGGACAGAGACAACAAATACGAGTGTAACATACTCCTTTAACATTATTACAAATGAGACAAAGTTGTGATACAAATGCTGAGCGTAAATTTCATTTATAATCAGTGGATCAGACGGAGACCACGCAGTTACGCGTCCCCTTTGACCATATTATATACATTATATAACACGATAAGTTTACAAATATGTAATACAATATTATCTCGTTAAATATTAGTGATAATGATGACTATATTATATTATTAACCTTAAACTTTTTAACCGTATAATATGAGTTAGGATGCCCGCCCTTGTCGCTAAATACTTTCCGAAAATATATATAGTGTTTGCAGAGTACTCGTACTATTCGAAATGTATAATAATATATTAGTATTTCTTACGGCGACTATGTATATGCAAGCTGTAACATATAAGTAGTAGCGAATAATAAATATTGTTATGCACATTTAGTGGTATTTTTACAATTTTACGTTTCACTTTTACGCGAGTGCGCGGGAGGGGAGGGGGAGAATGGCCGAACGAGCCTCACAACTGGTATATTCAGTTCTGTATGGGTTTTAGATTGGTTTATAATATATCATATATATATATATATATATAGTTTGAGGGGATTAGGTTTTCGTGCCGCGTGTTCCCGATTTTTTTTCCTCCTAATCCTGTTTCTGTTTTCGATTGCAAATCCGTCGATTACGGTCACACGAGTAGGTACCTCATACGCGTACGTACCTATACTGTCATTATCCGATATAAATACGCACTTGTGCAATTCCACGCTCTTGTTGGTCACGAGTCGCGGTCCACCGTCGCAGTCAGTCGCAGTCGATAAATCGCGGAAGACAATCGTGTTCACGTTCGAGACGTAAATCCGTGTCATCTCGTCACGGGATTTTCGCCAGTCCGATTCCGCGCGCCCGGCGTTCGACGGATACCCGTTTGTACGGGTCGACGAATATCGTGCGCGACCGAGCCGAAACGATAGTCGGCGATGGCCTCGCTGTCGTTCGCGGGACACGTGTGGTCGGACGTGGAAATCGCGCGCGACGGACACAAGCGGACGGCCGCCGACACCGGTTACCGTCGTCCGGTCGCGTCCGACGCGCACCGCCGGCAAAAGTCCAAGGAGTCGCCGCGTGGACCCGACGGGCAAATCGTGTGGCGCAACGCGGTCGCGTTCATGATTTTGCACGCGGTCGGCGCGTACGGTTTCTATTTGGAAATTTTCGGTCACATACAGCGGAAAACCATTGTGTTCAGTGAGTATAACATAAGTACCCGTGCGCCTATATATATACTCGTATAGGTGTACAGCGGGAACTTACCGCGGTCGGTAAAAATGTAAATTTAGGCACATTTTACAGAGAATTTTTTAATTTTTTAATACCGTATTTAAAATTCAGAAACTCCCCTCGTTTTCAACGTTTTTACCGGTGAATAGAGTGTATACGGCATAATGAATAATCATGAAAAATCTTCAATAAAATGTTCTTCGTCTATGTGAACAATTTTTGGAGTAGATAGTAAAAATGAAAAAAAAAACAAAGATTTTTTTCGTTTTTATAAATTTCAAATGACTAAATTAGTGTCGAAAACAATGGTCAACGAGATTACGCATTAGTATACAAAACGCGTATTTACAAAATTCTCTTGAAAAGAATACCTATAGGTAAAAAAAAAATTTACCGATTTACCCCGAATTTTACATACATTTTACCGGTAAATTTCGTATCTTTACCTATACATACTCATGAGCACATATTAATGCGCACGAAATGTCAAAAATATGCAAAGAAAAAGTAAAAAAAAAAAAAAATCAACCAAAATAATACGCTTGTCTAGAAATATGCAATTTTCACGCATTTCCGCGTAAATATACAAAAATAAAAGAAAAAAAAAATAATGTACACTTGGATGACTCCAATATATACCTACATTATTTTCATCTGCAAATATTGCCATCGAAATTCTTTTTTTTTACAAAGTTTGTATAGGTACACAGGAAACATCGAAAGTATTCTTATATACGTGTTTTTATATCGAATTATTGTACAAACATTTTATCAAACTATAATTTTCATATATATACACATTTCAACTATTCTATTAAATATTTATAAAATTATGCAAATTTCATCTGCATTTGCAGCTGTTGTGCATTTTGAAGAAAATATGCAAAAAGATAATTCACCCTCATACGGAAATATGTTTTTGCATATAAATCCGGGGTCTACTTATAACAGTAACATAATATGGAGCTACGCTATATAAATTATAATAAATATATAACATTTTTTAAGGGGGCTATGACTCATTTTGAGGGGACTTAGCCCATTCTAAATTACGTTTATGTGCCTACTGCTATAATACATATAGGCCTAAGGATGAAAAAGGTCAAGTTTCGACTTTCGAAAATTCACGTTTTTCCATGAATATATTTCAAATTTCAATTCTCGTCTTTCTATTATAATAGATAAATTTACATGAATTTTTTTTTTATATATTTACATTTATTTACATTAGATAATGAAATGATATATGGTTTTATTAAATATCATTATAATCTGTTCGGAATCACCACAGAATTTATTATATCTAAGTTCATTCTCTATGAATTGGCAAGTCTCTATATGTACAAGATAAGATTTCTTTATTAATTCTTATTTTCGTATTTTTATTACCGTATTATAATAAATTTCATTTATAAAAGTTCAATTTTAAATTAATAAATATGTTATAATTAATAACTTCAATAAATTATATGTTTTATTAAAAATTTATACAATAATGAAAATAATAAAATAATATTATAAATAATTATATATTTATATTATTAACAATACCTACTATATTATGTTAATTTTAATTTTGATTGTATATTTATATCTTAAAACAATTTTTCATGTTGTTACTATGATATTACCGAATTTTTCCCAAGTATAATACTTGTTTATAAAATATGAGATACCTACCTATTATTTAATTTTTGGAAGTATTAAAAAATATTATTATTATTAATGTTATAACAAAAAAGGTGTAAAAATATAAATAAAATACCACAATAATTAAAACCATATTATAACTGATAATCAGAAATCAATAAAAAAACTTTATGCGATTTACTGTGTAATCGAATTTTTACATAATTCTCTCGGAACGGGTTTCTATTTGAAATATTGCCTATAACTTGCCCAATACATAATTATGATAAAGATCTATTCAAATAATTCGGTGCGATCCGTTTGTTTAACCGTATGAATTTTTATCAATAAAAAAACATATAGTATAAGTTTATCTTTATGTACCTATACGGATAATTGATGAAAAGAGGAAATAAAATAAAAAGTGCCAATTTTCTCTTATTCTTATTAAAAAATTTATAACTTAAAACTGAGTCAAATTTTTCCGTATTTTTATACAAAAATTCCATAAAAGTTCAAAAATTACGAAAAGTTAAAAAGCCACAAATTAAGATGCTATTGAAGAATAACTATAGTACATAAGTATATATTTGTTTATGTGTGGAATACATTTTTAGCTTAGTAAGTATAGTGTAAAGTATTTGATTAAAATGATACAAATGCATTAAAATTTGAAAAGCAAAATTTTTCACTATTTAGACATTTTTTTTATGTTTTTCGATATATATGGAAATTTTGAATATGATCTAACCTATAAATAATCATCGTTATATCAAATAAAAATATATAATTAACTTCGAGCCTGGTTTTAGATGGTTTTGGGAATTTTTCGTTGTATTCTATTTTATAAAAATTTAAAATTACTATTTTGGTTTTTTATTGTTTCGAATATTTTAAAATATATTTTTCAACTGTAGTCATGTTGTACAAGGGCGAGTTATAGTGGATGACGGTGAATTCTCCTTTGAGATTTGGCTTGACTTAAAAAAAAAAAATTTAGCAAAAAAAGAAAAAATAGCCATTCAAACAATCTTTGTTCTTTTTTCGCTCTTAATAAAATTTAACTGAAGCTATTTTAACACGGACCGATATATTAAAGAAAATGTCAAAACGTCAAAATGTGAACTTATGTTCATTTTGCATTAACCGATTGTAAAACTAATAGATTGTTGTCAAGTACGTATATATTACACAATTGTCAACATATAATATTAAATATATTTAAAAAATTATAAGTGAGCCCTAAATTGAAAAACTCAATATACTTTATGAAGTTATATTATACAATTTGCTAATTGATATAGCGCTAATGTACGAAGACACCGTCAGTTATAAGTACTCGTTTTATTTAAAAAAAAAAAAAACCTATCCAGATATAGATGATGGAAGTTATTACCATTATTTTAATATTTTTAAATCTTGAAATTTTTTAAAAATGTAATACTTTTTTAATAATAACAAAATAAAAAATACATATTATATTATATTATTAAAATTAATAATATACAGGCGAATCTATAGATAAACAACAAAATATGCCTAGTGTTCGGAAAATATTATTTGGTAACAAATGTGGTTTTGACTGAAATGGTCATCATCAGGTTACAGAATGAATAATACAAAATTAAAAATGACGTAAAAAATATGAAAATTAACAAACAAAATACGTAGAATATATAAATAATAATATAAACAAATCTATGAACGACGATTGGTAACATAGAAAGTTTAAAACAACTACTATTATAATTACAACATTATATGAACGGTTATCCAAAATGCATTGGTAAATATCTCAGGTAGGTATAGAAAACCAGTTTTTTATACTTACTTAAAATATTACTAACTCTATTATTTTTAGCTTGAGAGCGAATAAGTAGGTAACCCTTTTATAATACGGAATTAAAATACACATACACACTTTATGTTATTTCATATTATTAAATAATTTATACTGGCGTGTAGCCCCATGTAAATACGCTTACACTGAACCAAATATATCTGTGATTTCAATAAAAATATAGATTAATTTAACAATATGGTTTTTAATATACGTTAACATACAAAATGTTATACAATAAAATATTTATTAATTTAATAGTCAAATAACAAAATGTATTATTGATTTAACAATATCTTTTATCAATGTCTTGTGTAAAGTTGTCCAATTGAATACAAATTTATTTGAATTAACAAATATTTTGTTAATTCAATTTTAAATATTTTGTGTTTGTTTGTTTCTTTCTTCTTCGTAGAACAAACGTCCATTTGTTAATCAAAATAGTCAATTTTAACAGAATATTTTTTTCAATTTAATAACATATTTTATTATAATACTAAAATCATCTGTATTAATTTTACAAAATATTTTTATTAAATTATAACTTATATATTTTGTGAAATTTACAAAATGAATTTGTTATTGTAAACACATTTGTATAATAAAAATTGTATTATTTCAACAAATATTCGTTTGTTAAAATTTGATAATTGCATAATGTTAATTCTATCAATGATATTTGGTTCAGTGTACGCTATGACTACATTCTAAGATGCGTTTATCACAAAATTAATTAGAAGATCTGGTTATCAAAACTGGGCATCAAAACCATCTGGTATTGATACTAAATCGAATTTCCTGAACATCGTAGGGTCTGAGTATATTTTATTGTTTACTTAATGTATATTGTTATTTTTTATAATGTGTTTATTATGTATTTATTATTCATTCTTAGACTGGGGCAGTATTCCGAATATTTTTTAAATACTTTTTATGGGAGTATTTAATATAGTGTTCTAAATACAATATTCCAAATACTTTATTAAGATTCAATCACATATTTAAAAATAATTACACTATTTTTCCTTCGTAAATTGTATATATAAGTACATAATATTTTATAGTAGGCATATTATATGATCTTATTTTGTTTTCACATATATTTAGTGGGACAGTAATGTTATTTTCCAATTTGATTATAATAAATTTAGTAATTACGGCATAGTTAGTGATATTAATCTTATACCATAGGGTATTATAATATATACCTATAATAACTCCTTTATTAAGTTTTATGAAAAGAAAAAATTACCTACCTACTCACTTATTACTTATTACTTTGAATAAACTTTAATATTAAAATTTGGATGTAAAAAAAAAAAAAAAATGTAGGTACCTAAATGTACCTATTCTGAATACATTTTGTGAAGTATGGAATACAGTTATCATAAAGTATTCGAACACATATTCGGAATATATATATATTTTTTTTTTTTTTGAAGTATTCCGAATATTTGTTCGAAATACTTTTGAAATGTACTTTACCCAAGTGTGTTAGTTTTGTTAAACCGTAACAATGTCGGTGAAAATTGACATTTTACCGTCGGTTTAATTTAGATTTTCTGATTTTTTTTTGATTTTTTTCTCTAGTGTTGTTAATAATTTATTGCGGCGCGTTCGGCATAACGGTCGGTGCCCATCGGCTGTGGTCTCACAGGTGCTACAAAGCTCGTCTGCCATTGCGCGTACTGCTAGCCGTGTTCCAGACGATAGCGATGCAGAACGATATATACGAATGGGTCCGCGACCACCGAGTCCATCACAAGTTCACAGACACGGACGCCGACCCTCATAACTCGAACCGCGGATTCTTCTTCTCGCACATGGGCTGGCTGATGGTCCGCAAACATCCGGACGTCATCGGCAAGGGCAAGACGGTGGAAATGAAGGATTTGGAAGACGACTCGGTCGTGATGTTTCAGAAAAAGTGAGTCGAATGGTGTCCGCTACAAACAGTGCTCGAATTGGAAAAATTTCAATAAATAAGCGTTGTAACTCGTAACCTGTAAAAAGTTATTTGTTAGGTTGCTCTCAAAATATTATAAAATAGCTCCGACCCCATGCGAACGCCCCCCCCCCCCATCAAATCGAGCACTGGATACAAACAACGATATCGCGTCATGTCCGACGGTAAATACGTCTGAAAATGATGATGTTCTTCTATTTAAATTTCTGACATAAGTAAAAAAAAAAAATACACCCCGATTAGCTGAGACGAAAATAATTGGAACACTTTACTCGTTACCGGGTAGGATACTGCAGGTGGTGGATATAATATTGAATAAGAAAGCGATTATAAATCGTTTTTTTTTTTTAGTCTATAGACACATCTTTTTCACAATATTCGGAAACATTTCATACCGAAATAATACGCATATTGTCGAAAAATTGGAATGGTTAGGTTTAAAAAAAATATGTCTACTGATATTTGAGATATTTTAAATATAGCTAGAATGACGTACTTTTAACATTGTATACAATTTTCAAATCTTAAAACCTAAAAGTAATTCTTACATGATGGAAAATCTTTAATTATAAAATTGCTATAAACAGCCCAAAATTGAATAAAAAAAATTTTAATGTTTTACGTTGATTTTATACATATATATACCTACGTTTTTGATCAAAATTTCATGTCTATAGATCTATTTTTTCCCCAATATTCGAACACATTTACATAGCGAAATAATAAGTACATGTCGAAAAATTGAAATGGGTGTTTATCGGTTTTGAAATTTTTTAAATGCAGCTAGAATTTTATAAAATTTTCAAGTCCTAAAACCAAAAATTAATGGTGAAAAAACTTCAATATTAAAACATTACTATTCGTATCCCAAAATTGGGGGGGGGGAATGTCGAAAACGATTTTTATTTTATTTTTGTTAATATCGTATTTAAATACATTTTATGTGAAAATGTAAAGTCTTTATGATTATTATTTACAGAATTAAAACGAAAACACCATATTCGATTTTAATATAATCGTGCTATTATCGTTCTTCCTTTTTTTTACGAGTTTATCGAAAAAATTATAAAAATTAAAAAATTACTTCTATAAAATACCTACCAACTAGATGCAATTGTTTACTGGAAAATAGTGCTGTATGTAATGATTAGAGAACAAATTTTTATAACATTTTTGGATACAGACATAAAAAAATGAAAAAAAAAATTGTAAAACCACTTGGAATCTCAAATTAAATTAAAATAAATCAAGTAATCAACTTTATATCATATCAAATTATTTTTAATTTAAAATTGTATATTTCGAGTCCACCGTGAGATTTCTTGAGTTTTCATAATTGTTTTGTCAGTATTGTAATCAATAACTAATGGTTGACATAATTTACAATTAATAAAACCAGTGGCGTCATTTGGGGGGGGGCAGGATGGGGCATTTGCCCCACCTTAAGATTTATGTGGGGCCGACTAATTTTTGTGGGCCCGATTGATTTTTAAAGCCTATCGGGAATTTTAAGGGGGACCGGCAAGGGTATACCTACATCGTAGGTTTTTTTGCTTATTTACGTTTTTAAATATTTATTATTTGTAAAGGGGCCGGTCAAAATTTTTCCCTCACCTAGTAAAACCTGAAATGACGCCACTGAATAAAACATAATATAAATGCAGTATTTATCACATCGAAAGATGAAAAATTCAAAACATTAGTCAGTGTATAATTAGTGGCAAATATAAATGTATTTGCTTTGATAATAATTCATCATTACAATTCATACGTCATAAAATATAATATATAAAAATAATTATAAAACGTATAAAACAATTATAAAAAATTGTCCATATACAGTATTTGAATTAATTAAAAAGTCAGTAGTCCTAATTCTTGATATAGGCCAAATATTTTAATGCATTTTTTAAAATAAAGTATATGGCTAATAACCTTAATTGTTTTTGCATGATTTACAAAATAATTTAAAAAAATTTAAAAATAGCCATTTCATATAGTTACTTATTCACAGTATTAAGAAAATAAGCAGTTGAACTTGGCTGAATTTTGAATGAATAAGAGCAATATTTATAATTTCAAAATACAACAAAATATTGCAAAATTGTACGTTTTTCACAATTTTTAATACTGGTATCTTTACCATTATTTTTAAGATATTTTTAGCAATAATAATTTTGAAATACCATTTCGCCGTGTTTTTTAAATAATTATAAATTGCACTCGTTCGTTCAAAATTCAATAAATTTTTTTCCGAATATTATCGATAATGAACTCTGTAAAATGGCTATTTTGAAATTTTTCAAAAAATGTTTTTGAAAGAACCGAAAAAAAATTTTTTTACGTGTTTTCATATATTTATTTTTGTAAATCGGGCAAAAACAGAGGTCCTTAGTCAAGCATTTTATTTAAAAAAAATGCTGTAAAATATTCCAACTATGCAAAAAAATTATAGGGTTACCAAGTAACTTGCATATACTATATATAACTACATGGTATACAATAGTAATTTTTTTTTTTTAAAACAGCACTACAATAATGTGTATAATTAACACGCGATCGATATTATATTATTATTTCTAGATATTATTTATGGCTAGTGGCTACAACAGTCGTAATACCGTGTTTGATTCCTTACTGGTGTTGGAATGAAAGTCTATGGTATTCCTTCGTTATCATCGGCCCCAAACGATATGTATGGTCGTTACACGCAACGTGGTTGGTTAACAGTGCTGCTCATATTTGGGGTACACACCCGTACGATACGTGAGTATAATTCGCGAATTCAATGAGGAAAATATTTTTTTCAACACTATACCTCCACCCGAATTGATACCCAAACGGTTTGATATACAGTGATAGACTTTTTACTATTGATTTCAATACAAGCAATCAAACATATAATAATAGTATAATATTATGGTCGGTATAATAAAATATAATGTTGAACACTATAGTGTGCCTATCTAATAACGACAATATACATTATAGTACATGTACGTACACTCAACCAAATATATCTGTGATTTCAATAAATATATAGATTAATTTGATAATTCTGTTGTTAATATAGGTACGTCCAATACAATGTTTGTTCATTTAGAAATAAAATATTTGTTAATTTAAGAGTAAATTAACAAAATATATTATTGATTTAACAATATCTTTTATCAATCTCTTGGGTAAAATTGTCTAATTGAATTCAAATTTATTTGAATTAAGAAATATATTATTATATTATATTTTCTTAATTCAATTATAAATATTTTGTGTTCATTTCTTTCTTTCTTATTCTTCATAGAACAAACGCGTATTTGTTAATACGGAAATAGTCAATTTAAACGGAATATTTTTTTAATTTAATAACATAAATTTTTATTATAATAATAAAATCTGTTGTAAACACATTTTTTTTTTTAAATTTAACAATACATATAATTAAATGATAAAAATTGTATTATTTCAACAAATATTCGTTTATTTATTTTGGTGTTGAGTTACTTGTAGAATTATTTATATATATATATATATATATATATATAAATAAATACCCAATTTCTACAAAATAATTTGTTTTTATTTAACAAATACGTATTTCGAAAACAATGTTCTGATCTTCAGTGTTAAACTGGGTATTTATTTATATATATAAATATTCGTTTGTTAAAATTTGGTTATTGCATATTGTTAATTCTACCAATGATATTTGGTTCAATGTAGACAAGCATATTACAGTTTTTCTTTTTTTAATACAGCAATTGTCCAGTGAAAATATGTAAAATTTAATTAAATTTATTGTACCAACGAAAGTTTAATAATATAGAAAAAAAAGATTTATAATTTTAACGAACAATATTCAAAAAGGACTTTAAAGGTAGTAATTTTTATAATTGAAAATGTCTTATGAATTTGAATGTTTCAATTAATTTCAATAGGCTTTTAAAGCAAAACTCTTTGCCAGACCGTAATATAAAGTTTATGGAAATGGCCATTGTCTCGAGATAGGAATCACTGCTCCTGTAAACACACTGAGAAATTTCTGAAAATTCTAAATCGCCGGTCGCCCGAGATGGGAACCCTAAAAGTAACAAACTTTAGAAACAGACAGGGCGGTGTATTGGGTAGATGGGTGGGTGGGTGAGTGGTAAGAAAAATATTCTTCAAGACTAGTTTCATTTACCTTGGGTGATGCCACTTTCTCGAATACACGTTTTGCGCATGGCATTGTACAAATATGTGTGAATTAAAATAACAAAAATAACTCGGTTTTGTACAGGACAATCACACCGACGGAAAACACGTTGGTAGCATTATTGGCATTCGGTGAGGGATGGCACAACTACCATCATGCGTTCCCGTGGGACTACAAGGCGGCCGAGCTGGGCAATTACCGGTTGAATTTTAGCACGGCGTTCATCGACGTGTGCGCCCGACTTGGACTGGCGTACGACCTGAAAACAGCCAGCGACGGTTTAGTAGTGAAACGCACCCAAAGGACTGGTTACGGCTCGAAGGACCAACGTCACGGCAACGGTCATGGATCGGTCAACGAGGACTTAAACAAAAACGGAATACACGGATACGTTGTATTGGTAGTGATCCTGATTTATTATGCATACGTATTTATGGTAAATAATTAAGTTAATTTTAAGGCTATAATACTTTTTATTTTTATAAATTATTTAAACCGATAGTCATACGGAAACACTGTGTTTACGGCATACCATTACCAAACATTATTTTTACGGTATTATAATGTAATATTTTTGTATTTATATATATATATATGTTTATTGTATATATATTTTTTTTATATTCATTGCGAGTCGTATTTTACATGAAAATATATATGTATAATTGTTATTTATTTCAAAACGATGATCACTGTTGTGGATTTTGGAAACGCAGTTACTCTGCAACCATTTTATATTACTAGTTGAGTACTATATACGAAATAATTAATGCTAAATACTCTGTTTTTTAAAATACTACTTTTAAAGATATGTTTTTTTTTTTTTATTATTATTTAGTAGGAATATATAATATTTTCCAATGTTATATAATATTTTTATTTTTGTAATATAATATATTTAATAACAATTTATTATCTGTACTCAGTGGCGTGCAGACGTGGTTTAAGTGGCACCTGTGTGCCACTTTAAAATAGGGTGGGTATAGTAACTAAGGTGGGTAGTAAGGTACAGTAGGTACAGCCAAATAACAGTATTGGACTATTGGTAC
>JAIPRL010011785.1:0-12985 GCA_025469235.1 Pemphigus obesinymphae
AAACCTGCGGGGTCCACACCCGTCCTGTCCAATTTTTTTTCAATTAAATTTCAAATATAAAATTTCTAAATTAAATTTTAATTCAATATATAGGTATATAATACACATGTGTATTAGGTACCTATTTCAAATTATTTCTTTTTCAAATTTAATTGAAATTTCTTTCTCTATGACCATATAAAGTCATTCCTACACTCATACTAAATTACTTATTAAGGGAAAAATGTATTCATTCTTTTGGTATATGTACTTATACTACTATAGGAATAAATAAAATATTTTTTGCATCTACCCAAATTGAAAAACCTGCGGGGTCCATACCCATCCTGTCCAATTTTTTTTTTCAATTAAATTTCAATTTTAAAATTTCTAAATTAAATTTTAATTCAATATATTGGTTTATAATACACATGTATAGAAAATTTCGTTCTTTGTATTATTTCAACAAAATTGGTTTCATCGATATCTCCACATATGTACTATATGCAACGTAAGCTTTTCTGATTTAAATTTATATTGTTTTGGATGTTGAACATTGTTCGTGTAAAAGTATCGGTTGTCTCCAAAATGTTTTTAAGAAATATATTGTTTTATATTCTAAAATAAGTTGAAAATACTTACTAAACAAAAATATGTGTAATATATATCACAATGTGATAATGTGATATGGACACGTGTGAACATGTGACTTGTATATAATTATATAAAGATGCATAAATATAGTTTTGAATATACAAGATGATTCTTAAATTAATAGCGAAAAATTGCAAACAGTAAATTAAATTTGAATTTCATTTTATCTGGCCAATAAGTCTATTCTAATAGTAATTGTAAAATCTCTCAGTAGGATAAAAATATTAAATTATTTTGGTACAAACACTTATAGCTATATAATTTGAAATTAATTTTTTTTTCTCTACCTAAATAAAAAACCCTGAGCGATCCACAAACATCCTGTACAATTTTTTTCAATTAAATTAACAGAATTAAATTTTAATTTGAAATATAGATTATAAATTTGTATTAGGTACCTATTTTCATTTCTTTCTCTGGTAAATTTAATTGAAATTTCTTTCTCAATAGCCATATAAAGTTCTTCTCACACTAATCCCAAATGACCTCAGTAGGAAAAAATTTATTAATTAATTTGGTATAGGTACTTACATACTTAACAATATATAGGTACCTTCAAATTTTAAGCTATAGTTAATATTAACTTTACCAAAACATTCGATTTAAATTCAATGCTATTAAAAAAACTATTTCGAGTTAGATACTTTCTAATTCGAATGCAGTACTCACTGCCTATAATATTGGTTTAAAATAAAAAAATAAAAATCAATGAATAGGTACTATCAGGTCAACACAAGAAATAGTATAATATAATTTCTATAATATTAAGTAGCCAGTGTAGGTAAATAACTTTAATCATAGTTCATGGAGTGTAAGTATACAAAACATATTTAAGTCCCAAACAGCACACTACTGCAAGCAAAATAAAAACTACAAAACAAAAATCAAGATTATCTAATCATAATTAAAATCAAAATCTATGAAATAAAATAAAAACGAAAAAAATTGGTATTAAAGTCAAAACTAAAACTACGTTATTTTAAATCAAAAATATAAAATACAGGCATTTAAAATCAAAACAGAAACCAAAATTTTGTAAATCGGTGTTTTAAATCGAAAATACAAAATACCAGTAGGTATACAAAGTCAAAACCGAAACAACATTTTTTGAAACCGGTATTTTAAATCGAATTCGAAACCGTAAATAACGTAAGACCGGTAATCAAAATCGAAATATTTTTTACTGTTTCAAGCCCTGAAAAAAACGACTAATTGCTCCATATATTTATAATTAATTGCTTTCAAATTGAATTAATTCACTACCTACGTATCCTAATGATTATATACAATGACGGATTTAGCGGGGGTGCTTGGGAGCTGAAGCACTTACCGTTCCAGGTATTTTTATTAAAAATAGCTAATACCTAATTCTTTGAGTAGTAAACACCGGACGGTGACCACACACAATATTGAGGTAAATTGGTCTATAGATGAATATATATTATAGTTATCTATATACATTTTCCAAACATCAAAATCCTTTTACAATTATTTACTACGCTTCCGGTATCCACAGCAACCGCTGAAATGTAATTTTCTACCTTAAGGAGATTAAAAAATTATATGCGCTCTACAATGACTGAGTCCAGACTAAAACCATTAAATGTTCATAAAGACAAACATGTAGATATTGATTTAGTGTTGTCAATCAGTATGCTAGATAAAAGAAAAGAAGAATGCAATTATTAGAGGGCTGGTCAATCTAACTGTAAACTGTTTAAATTACATACATTGTTGTATACTTATTAAGAAATAATATAATGTTCATTTAGTCTTTAGATATAATTACGTATGTTAATTAATAATTATAATATAATATTGATTTTGTATGCACATTGCAAAACTAATTTTCCTCACCGTTTAAATTCCAAATTATTTTTTCCCCTCAAATTGTACATAATAAACACTTTTTTCCATAATAATAGGACCTAATTATACCTAGCGAAATAGCACCCACCATAAAAAAATCCTAGATCCGCCACTGATTATATCCTATTCTATATTTCCTTGCTTGACCATCTAAAAAATATTTTCTCATACCTATATAAATTCAACTTTACAACAACTTGGTCAACAAATATAATTATTATCACTATCGGTATTCGACTTTTAATTTCTTGAAATTTGAAATCCACAGCTCACCACATACTATAATGTTCAAATGCACCCTCGTATATTGATACAACTAAAATGTGCATGTCACATAAAATGCCTAATCATTACTTTTTAGAATCCTGTTGGTTCTAATTATCAATTACCAATATTTTTTCTTATTTATTATTTAAGGGGCCTCAACACAGCCAATTTTTTTAATCAAGAACTATTCATTCGAATTCTAACAGTCCGGCACAATGTGTACTTCGATAATAATTTTGAAAATGAATTTTAATTTTTCATTACTTACTGGAGGGAATTTTTGATTTTCATATTTTATACTATAATTATAACCATTTAAAGTGCTTTGAACATTCTCTAGTAAATGTTATGGAAAATTTGAATTTTTGAAATTAGAATTCATGTACTCATTGTGACGTCGTGATAAAATTAGCATCGTCTATTTGAGTGAAAAATTTACATTTTTTCGTGATTATAAAATAGATATCTGACATATGCACGCGAATGCATGTAATGACTTCATATGCTTTTGATATGGGTTACTAACACTAATGAACACGTACACATCACACAAACACAAAATCATTCAGAGAAAGTATAATAAATTCCCTAAATAATACTCCATAGAATCGTGTGGTGTGGAGGCCTCTTAAAACAATGTCAGCATGAATAATTTTCAATAAAAAACTCATATCAATATTTCTCATTTTTAACAACTTAAAAAAATCTTAAAAATATGAAACAGAATTACGGGAAATAAATTATAGATAACAACATTACCTATTGCTCAACGTAGCCTTTTTTCGATATTTCAATCATTTTTTTAAGAAATATATTTATTTAAAAAAAAAATCAAAAAAATTAAGTAGTTTTTTAATAACTCATAAAATGTGTTTAAATGTACATATTAAAAAACGGCTATGTGGGGTACTAGATATTGTTATTCTTTATCATCTATTTTTCATATCATCTTTCTACGATGTTTTTAATCCTTCAGTCCTGATACCAGAAAAAATGAATATAATCCAATTTTTTTTATCATAGACTATTCAAGTTATGAAACAAATAAGTATAGGTACTCTAATTTTTTTTTAATTTTTTGAAATCCCACTTTCCCCCTCTTTTTTGACCGGGATTTATTTGTCCCATCAAGGAATTGTGCAGGAAAATTATAATATAAACTATAAGTCAAATTTGTATTTGTATTTTTTTTATTAAAAGCAATTTCTTATTATTATTTTTAGAATTAAATGTAATATATTAAAATTTAAAATCAAACTTATGAAGTGTATACTTCATGGTACTTGTTACAGGAATTTCTTTTTTCATTGCTGCATAAGAACACTTAATAATGTGAACACTTTGATGTTGGCCTGGACTCAATGCCACGTGCACTGCACAGCTCACATCTTCCTCTCTTTGTACCATAGATAATCCAATGAATTCCTCTTAAAAAATATTTATATTTATAATAATAACTATTTTTCAATAAATATTTAAAAATTACATGTTTCCTAATCTGACATCTCCTGTATTGGATAACTATTTTCCTTTTCGAATTTGTAGGAGTTTTCAGAGCTTCTCTCTTTAAATTAACTGATCTCCTTGAAGGTAAATTACGTGAAGTCATAAGACCAAGGGCAATAGATTGTCGAACAGCCAAAACATCTGCTTCTTTGAACATTTCACAATAAATTACGTATGCGTTTGCAAACGTTATATCAAGATTTCCCCAGAATATTCTCATCCACCATTTACTCGATTTTCGATCAACGTTGAATAAAGATCTATACCTGTTTGCTGGATAAACACCTCCCATAAAATCATTATAGTCTTTAACTACAGGTGGACATTTTGTAGTTAATTTTGAACCATCCTTCATAGTTCTTTGAACACTTGTTTTATCTCATAATTTCCGTGATAGTTGGATGCAAAAAGTACAGCTTTATTATCAAGTCACTTGAATATTCCAATACCAGAAGTGGAAGAACGATGATCAAAATCTCCAAGTACAATTTCAGAATTTTTTATCAAATCTGGTGGTATTCCTTTTCGATGAGTTCTTATGGTGCCACATGCTAAAAGTGTTTTCTGTCATCCATCTTTCCAGTAAGGTTATAGACGTGAAATAATTGGCAAAAAATATTGGCCTTGATTGTTTCCAGTATGGCTTGGTGAGTTTTAATACTATTCTTTCTCCCAGATTGAAATGTTCAAACTCAAGTTCCAAAGCCTCATTTTTTCCTTGATAATTCGATAATTTTAATATATACCCTTTTCGATCAGCAATACACCACAATTTGTATCCACGTTTATTCCACAACTTTATGGAACTGATAATATAATAATGGAACAATAATTTATAAAAAGGCTGTTATTATCTAAAATAATATTCTCTTTAAAATTAATAGTAGCCATTATTAATAATATATCTTTATGTCGATATAACCATATTAATGGTTTTGCATAGCATAATTTTGCTATATTGCCCATTAGTTAGACAGAGATAACAAATGCTAGTATCCCATGGTTTTATGAAAACAAAATATATTGATGTTTGATAATCGTATATCTAATAATAAATGATCTATCTAATAATGGCAGAAAAAAATTTATATTATAGACTTTTGGAGGAAATAAAAATGGTAATTTTCAATATTTTATAACACATTTTATTAAAACTTGCCTCCATCGTAATTTCTTTGTCATTAGGTTATTCTTTGGCCATATTGTTACCAGTGTAAGCTATATATTTTAGTTTCCATTCTCCTATTTCTTCATTCCAAAATGAATTTTTTTTACGAGTTTCTTTAATTAACAAAAATGTTGTTTAATATACATATATAATTTTTTTAATGTTCTATAAACTTACCAAATATTCATCAGGAACAAAATGCTAAATTATAACTTCTTGCATTTTTAACTCCTTGAAGGTTTGTTTAAGAATCTATTTTAATAGAACAATATTTCTTTTACCTTCTTCGGTATCTTTGAGATCTTCTTTATTGGCTAAAATGGCAGCCAACAATTGTTTCAATTTCTTAGTTAATGCAGCCAATCTTTCTTGCAAAACCACTGTACTTATCTTCGGTGTCAATTTTTTCGGCTTGTACTTCTTGTAATAGTATATATAAATTCATCTGCCTGGACATCCTATCTAATAGCTCTTTAGCCGAATTTTCTAAAAACTTTTCCTGTGCCACAGATATTTCCAAGAGATTCTCATCACCTACGATAATTTTTTTCTCCATATTTTCCAATTTCTCTTTCAACCTAATCATTTCTTGATGGGCTACATCCAATTCTTTTCATTTCCTTTGTACTGCATTGGCTACTTCTTCCGAGGCTCCAACAACCAAGCTTTCGTCTTCTCCTTCCTCTTTCCCATCCCTGTCTGCTTCACTAAGACATTTACTGCTGTCATCTATTTGCTTTTTCAATGCTAATTGGCTAGGTTAGCATACCCCAAAGTGCTAATGGTTTCATCGTAGTTGAAACCAGCTGGTCCTATAGTAGCACACTAAATATATAAATTGTGCATTTAAGTTTAATTACTTAAAAAATGTTAATTGTTTAGTCCAAAAATTATACTACCACGACAGTCTTTGAGTTTCTTCCTAACAAATCTTGTAATATTCGAGTGAATTTTGAGTTACGATATGGAATATGAGTGGACTTGCCATCGATCAATAATGAAATCACATTACCCAGAATTGAAAGTGACAAATTAGTTTTTGTTGGCTCTTTAAATCGTATACTAAGAGCCTCTGTTTTTCAGAACTCTATATGATTAATAGATATATGATACACAATGAATTATCAATGGTCAATAACAATTGAGATCATGCACATCTGCATTTATTTTGAATGAACAGTAAAAAAGTCATGCTAAAACTCGAATTGCGACACTTTGATTCATTTTAGTATAAATATATGATTAAATTTAGGAAAATTAAAGTGTAGGTTGACCATATTTTGAAAATTTGTAATCTTTCCTCAGACCATAAAAAAAAATAAGACCTCACTTCTAAAAGAGGAACAAAAAGTGTCCCGTTTAATGTTTGTCTGGATAATGGGGCACAATCTTCAAAAGCGAGATGATGGTCACTCTAGCGTGGTGTCCTCTTAATAATGAAACTTACCACCAAATCAACTAGTCAAAGTCTGCCGATTTTAACATGGTATTCACCCGCAACATCTGATTGCCTAGTTTCTACAGTTATTGAAAATATTGCATGTGAGCGAAAACTTTCTGAATTCAAAGCTGTTGCAGCAGTGGTACATACAAACCCCAATACAGTACTCCCTCGTTAACACGAACTCGGTTAACATGAATTATGGGATAACGAGAAAGGCCCTATACAATAAGGTAGGTTTTTTTGTATTCCCTCGGTTTATACGAATTTTTTGGTTAACACGAAACTCAAACAAATTTTAGGAACCATATTATCGTTTTATTGTTTAACACGAATAGAAAAATGTAATTTTTTATTTTTTTTTTATCTAAACAAAATGTTCTATCGATTAATTTTAAGTTGACTTTGTTGGTGATTTGTTGTGTATAACTAAAGTATAAATTAAAAGAGTAAAATTTATTTATACATAGTAAAAATGTACTATAATATGTACAATGTAATGTAAAAATTATTTTTGAAGATTAAATAAAAAAAAAGTTTTTGAACGTAAAATAGCATATTTGATTTAACCTTCTCTGATAACGTGAATTTTTTTGTGTATTTATAATTTGTTTAACACGAACAATTTCGTGTTAAGCATATTGGTTTGCACAAATGTTTAAACACGAACAGATAATTTTGTGATCCCGTTGAGTTCATGTTAACAAGGAAGTACTGTAATCAAATTAATCCTTCAAAATATAATATTGTTCTATGTACTTGTGATTTTTATTTCCAGTCATCAACAGTTGGTGCATATCATCTGCATTATTTACCACATATATCGACAAGTCTTTCACATACACACCAAAGGCTGGTCTCTTTTTTACTTCCAGTTCAGTAGACACGTGTTTGCTCATGAATTTCAAAGTAAGAAACACTCACCAAAATCTAAAACACAAATAATTATTGAGTAAATAACCCAGTATATACTTATACTATTTATATTACACAACTATGATTTTAAGTACTCCTGCATGTAAGAATATGTTTGATATAATGAAAAATGAAAGGTAAAGTGTGATAAATTTATAGTACCTAGATCTAATTATACATTGGTCTAATTATTATAATTTTTTTTAATAGCATTTTGTAATAACATCTTACAAAATAATTGTGATTAAATATTAAAAATATTAAACAATTTGTATATGCATTTGTTTATTTTATTATTACAATTTTCATTTTTTAGGAATTCGGATAAGTAAGTATTTATGGGAAGGACGCATCTAATAGAAGTTACAAAGTTATAGCCTACTACCATAATAAACACTTATAAAATCGTTATATTTATTGAGTATATGTTTCAACAAAATGCCATCATCTGGTAACATTTTATCATTATTATAATATTAATATATATTAAGTAGGTATAATTATTGTTTATTATTAGTTAGGTAATAATAATTGGTGATACTACTTATACAATAAATTCTTAACACCCTCAGAAAAAAATCTCGGACTACCATTAGTTGTGCATAATGATTAAATGATTTATAGAAAAAGTCCAAAAACAACTTCTAGTATGTATCTAGATGAAAATATTTAATCTTCAGATTCTGATTATTAGTTCATATTTACAATGTAAAATTAATTAATTAATAGATATAATCAACCTAAAAGTTGAGTGTTTGGTGTTTGAGCAAATAGAAGATTTCAAGTATTTAGGGGTAAATATCAACCATAAAAGTAATATGAACAACAGAGTATGACAGAAAATAAATGTGGCCAAAAGACTTAAATGGGCTGGGCTTGTGTAATAAGTCAAAAGAAAAATCATAAACAATGTAGTTATCAGGAATTTATATGACCATATGGAAGGACCCGATAGTAGTGGCTGGAAACAAAATAAGAACAGTTGATAAATCCAAAAGATTAGAAGACTGGAGAAGTTTAGTTGAAGCTGTTAAGAGTCTCGAAAGTTTGTAAAGTAAAGAAAAATAAAATTAATATTTAGGAGGAAGAGTAGAGTAACTAGAGAAGACACAATAAGAAATTAGTATGGCAATTAGTATATAAGAGGTAGTAAGTGGCTTTGATAGTAGAAAAAAATGAGAGATAATAGATTGAGATGCCTTGTTTTGAGGAAGATAGAAAACAGAAGTTATAAGATTTTTAAAGGGAATATATGTATAAGACTATACTAATATTAATAATAATAATATGACTATACTAATATAAATATATAAGACTGAAAAACAAGTGGTGGGATGTGATAGAGTATATGAAAAGGATGCGAGAGTTTGAATTAAGTGTAAGTTGAGGACTAGGGTGTTTGATTCCAAATAGTTGGGAGAGAAGTAAATTAATGTAAAAATAAATGATAATGTTAGGAATGTACATAGGTATTTTTAGAAATTTAAATAGTATCTACTAAGTATGCTATCTAGTCAGTAGATAATAATAAATAAAAAGTATTAATGAACTTAATGTAAGCTGTAATCATTAGTCTGTAAACTATCAATAAAAAATAAGTGATTTCATTAAAATTTATTTAGGATAAAATAATTTATATATATTTGTCTTTTTCCACTTTTCATTATCAATAAATTACCTGAAAATATTAAAGTTCAGAAAAGTTCACTAATAAATACAACTTTCAATACAATTTAGAAAGTTGTTGTGCATGATACATAAAATTTAAATTATTTACAACTTACTTTACATCTTATTTTACTTTGGCAATGTGACTAAATATGTGAGGAAATGAATTTGGAATTATTCCACTAAGCTCGGCAGAAGGATGCGATCCTTCCATTGTAAATGTTTTTCCTGTACCGGTCTCACCATAAGCAAATATTGTTCCGTTAAAACCATCGAAAACTTTATCGACGATTGGTCGTGCCACTTTGTATACATCCAACTATTGAATGATACTTGTCAAATAATCACAGTTTAAATAATTAAGTATTACATTATCAAATATAATAAACACACTTGTTTTGAATCAGAATCGAATACCAAATCAAATATAAAAGTCTTTGGAAAATCGACTTACGATGGGTTAGGACTTTCTATGAAAACGACTGCATTTTCAGGATCAGCTAAGACTACGGGAACACAACCAAAAGATAATCTTTTTTACTTAAAGGTCGCAAACGCGTACATTCTCTATTTCGCCTACGCTGTATACCTGTTCAAAAGCGATGCAATATCATATTAAATATAAACATTTCATGACATTCATTTTGTATACCTAAGTATGAATATAAAATGTAAAACTTACCATGGTGTTTGGCTATGATTAATATTCAATTATACCTTATATTCATTTTATTGACTTTATATGGCCACGAAAAAACCTAATACATATTAATAAGATACCAAATCAGAAATATAATAATTCATACCTATATGGCTGGGAAGTTGAATAATCATTGTTATCTCAATAATATGTAATACATTTTCTATGGCGGTACCTAAAGTCGGTGATAAGGTGAAGGCACCAATAATAATAATACTATAGCGCAGACGTCACCAACTGGCGGACCCAATGCTATTTTTACGGACCCTTACCTGGAGTAGTTTTAAATTTTTAGAATATACCTAAATATAAAAAGTACATCAATTATAAATCGATAATAAATAATAAGATAAGAACGTAGAAAGCGTGATAGAGCGCTGTATAAATGTCGAACGCACCAATACGGACGAGTTTCGAGTACAGATAATATTCAAACTGTTTACTGAGCTGTGTGTGTTGACGTTCCGTTCGTGTTTTATGCACTTAATATTTCTAATTACTGTTAGTTTTTCTTGTATAAATTGAGTGTGGAAAGAAAAAAGAAAAGTAGAAGCTGAAAATGGACAGTTTCTCTCAGAATGGACTGATTTATATTGCTTTACATATTACATTACCTGTCGGACTATGTCTATCTGTTTGATTTGTCAACAAACAGTAGCCATTATCAAAGGTTTAAATATGAAAAGACATTATGAGACTAAACACAAATCGTTTAGTGAAAAATACCCGGTCGGAAATAATCTTCGTAAATCCAAAATTGAGAGTTCATGTTTATCTTATTCGACATCAACTCAAATTATTAACAAAGCAATGAGTGAACAAGGAAAATGTACAGAAGCTTTTATGCGTATTTCATGGATTCTTGCCAAACACATGAAACCTTTTACCGATGCAGATATGGACAAAGAATGTATGGTTGAAGCGGGAAATGCGTATTTGATGATAAAAATGATATTATTGAGACTATTCATAATATTCCGTTATCTATACGTCCTCTAATATACGAGATACAGAACTATTAGCAAAGAAAATCATTCTAATTTAATACATGCTTTATCGGCCACAGATTGTGAAATAGATAAATAAACACAGACACAGACAGATAAATAAACACAAAAAAATGTGTTTATTAACGTGTGTAAAAGTCATTAAACTGTTTGGGACCGCGGAAAGTTTGGTATGTTTCAAAACGGACCTCCATAAAAATTAGTTGGTGACCCCTGCTCAAGGGCGTAGGTAAGAGGGGGGGGGTTGAACCCCCCATTGAAAACTAAATTTACACTAGATAAAATTAACTAAAATATATAAATGGGTTTCTAACTAAAATATTTGTATCCATTTATTTAATTTACGATTTTAATACTATTATTATATGGGAAATAAAAATCTTTTATAAAAGGTACCTACCTAATATACGTAGACAGTGGCGCAACTACCGGGGGGGGGGGGTTGGGTATGTCAATCACCGGGACCCGCAGACTGCAGGGGCCCCAGGCCCCTGTAAAACTAATATATTATAATTTATAACATACGTACATTATGCCATTATAGTACCTAGTATAAAATTAAAAATATAATATAACGAGCATATTATTATATTATGTAGAAAAATACGGGTATATTCAATATTGTATATTATTATCGATTATCTGGAATCGGTTTGTCAGCATTGATATTTGATGTTATCGAAATATTATTCTATAAATATAAATTAGTGTCCAGACGTACAGTGTAGGTATTATTGTAATGTATATACTATATACTGTAGATGTGTCTGTATTTTCAATTTCTTTAGTGTCAGTGCTCCAAGGTGGGCTTGTTTAGTATTTGGTAATGATGAAAACAGAAAGATTAAACTCAAAGTTTTAAAAAAAGTGTGCCCAACCCGATGGAAATCACGACATGAGTCTATTAATGCATTGAAGTTGAGGTTTATAGATGTCTTGAAAGCATTAACTAATATATCTTTGACCAGTACTAAAAAAGATGAAAAAGCATCTAGTATGTCTTTAAAAAAAAAACTAGAATCCATAGAATTTGTCCTTGTTTTATGTTTTTGGGAAAAGATATTGAGAGCACTACATGGGGTATCCAAATCACTTCAGAATCCGAATACAAATTTGCACAACGCATGTCAAAACTTAAAAGAAGTTAAAACAGTTATAGAAAATTTAAGAGATAATTATGGAAATATATTACTGGAATGTAAAGATATGTGCTCCAGATGGGGAATTTCTCTTAATTTTCATGTGAAAAGAACTATGTTTGCAACAAAATACTTTGATGAAGTTGATGGCGATCTTCGTTTAAATGTAACCAATGAAAATTTCCGGCTTAAAATTTTTCTACCTGTAATTGATACAGTATTATTCCAACTAAACGCAAAGTTTCAAGGACTATAACAAGTAACAGAAAATTTTAATTTTTATTTCCTACAATTTTGATTAAATTGGATGAAAATGAAATCGCTAAAGCTTCGATGGACTTTTTTCAATTATATAATGATGACATTTCTCCTGACTTTACCAGGCAATTATTGTGTTTAAGAGGATTATTAAACACAACAATTCAAACAATTAAGGACCTCGCTTTGTTTATAATTAAAAATGATTTCTGTACAACATACTGTGATGTTATAACTGCATGTATAATTTATATTTCACTGCCTGTGACAGTAGCAACGGCAGAAAGGTCGTTCTCAAAATTAAAGTTAGTCAAAAACTATTTGAGGAATAGTATGGGTCAGGATCGCCTTTCTAATATTGCTATTTTAAATATAGAAAAAGATGTAGCTAATAAATTGGACTTGGAAAAAATG
>JAIPRL010011786.1:0-12984 GCA_025469235.1 Pemphigus obesinymphae
CCCTTTTATCTATTATCTTTTCCCAAATCTTCATACTGTGGCTCATAAGTTTTATCCCTCTATAATTTCCACAATCCTGTACATCTCCTTTACCCTTGAATATTGGTACTACACAACTCTTCCTCCACACTTCTGGAATTTTTCCTTCTACTAGTATCTTATTAAAGAACTTTGTCAGCCATTGTATACCTAAACTTCCTAATACTTTCCATACTTCTACTGTTACTCAATCCGGTCCCACCGCTTTCTTATTTTTCATTTTTCTCAGAGCACTCCACACTTCTTCTTTCCTTATTAAATCCACAGTACCCAAATTCTACTCTACCTGATCAATGGCCTCTTCGGAAATTCCTCATCTAATAATCCCTCAAAATAGTCTTTCCATCTCTTTATCACTTCCTTTTCCTCTGTTAACACCCTCCTGTCCTCATATTTTATATACCAAACATTTTTAAAGTCCCTGGATTATTTTCGTCTTTCCTTAGCCAGCCTGTACACTTCATTTTCCCCTTCTTTAGTTCCTAACATCTCATACAACTCATCATATTTCTCTAATTTAGCTTTACTCACTGCATTTTTTGCTGCTTTAGATAAACTTTAATACTCTACCCAATCTTCCCTCTCTCAGTTTTTCTGCTATTTCTTAAACTGTATTTTTATATTTGATATTATCTTCTGTACTTCTTCTGCCCAACACCATGTTTGTTCATCTTGTGGCATATTACATCTACTCATACCCACGACTTCCTTAGCAACTTTCTTAACATCCACTGCTACCTTTTCCCACATTTCGTTTATATTCCCTTCCATGTTCCATATTCCTGTCCCAATTACCTTTCCTAAAATACTTTTACATTCACACCCGTTAGTTTCCACCACCTAATCCTCGGTTCCTTAACTATATTTTTCTTTTTGTACACCCTGTTTTTCCTACACCAAATATCCATAACCATTAACCTATGTCGTGCTCTCACACTTTCCCCCGGGATCACCTTACAGTCCTGTTTCAAACCCCCTCTCTTCCACATAAAATAATCAATTTGTGATTTGTGCCCTCCACTCTTATCAAGTTATATAATGCTCTTCTCTCTTCCTAAAATAAGTGTTCACAATTGCTAATTCATATGCTGATGTAAAGTGAAGTATTTTTTCTCCAGCCTCATTTCTTTCTCCATATTACATTACAATATTCTCATTTCCTTGTACTCCTTGCATTACTTCATCCATCTCTTGCCAGAACTCCTCTTTCTGACTTTCCTCACATCCTACTTGTGGAGCATATGCACTTACTATATTACATACCTTATACTCTAATATTACTCTCACTAAAATAACCCTAACACTTTTTCTAATCATCTCTAGCACTTTTCCTTTCATTTCTTCATCTAATATCATATAAGATTTAATATAGAGTTCATTATTATTTAATATAATATTGAAAATAACAACAAACTTGCCACCGTCTCCTATCCACTCAACATGTAATGAGTGTTGATTATTTTATAACTTAAAATTGTATTTTATTTTTTATGTATAATTAAATTAATAGATGGTATTTTAATAATAAAATCAGAAATTAATTTAAATTGTAAAACCATTTGCCATTGGGACCATTTGACAAAAAAAAAAAAATTATTCTAATTTTTATGAAATTTATTTTTAATGCTAGTTCTATTGAAAAAATGTACATACTATTGGATTACATTCAGCACAGTGCCATGAGTATCCTCTTACTATTGGTGATTTTTTCAATGGAGGATCGAGACAAAAAAAATGAAAATATTCACTGCATTCACTACACCTGTAAAACAAAGCATATAAAATATTATAACATATTAATAGTATTATGTACCGCATATAAATAATAATTAATTATAAGTCAACATGTAATTGCAAAAAAAAAAAAAAAGAATTGAAAAAAGTAAGAACATACTATTGTCACATTTACAAAATTAAACTGTGATATCACATTTTGAAACATATTAAGGTCATGGGAATTTTTCGAACGCATCATTGAAATAAATAATATTTACAAAATAGAATGTGCATGTTCTTTAAGTTTGTTAGATTGACCAGAAGATATTGAAACTATTGTTCTAATCATTCTTCAAGAAGAAGCTAGATACAAATCAAATATACCATGAGTTCAGAAAATTAATAAAAAAAACTAGCAGAATTATTTTCAGCTCTTTCCTGACTTTCTCCCATGCTGTTTGTCTGATGTTTTGGTCACAGTATCACGGGATTTGTAGTTAAACCAAGTATTCTCCTATATTTCAATAAGTATTTCATAACCCATTTTCAAAAATATAAAGAAAAAGTTTTGAAACATAATGTGATGTTGCTGAAAATTTGTGTGTTTAGAAAATACAACCATGATTTCAAAATGTTTGGTGATAAGCGTGATATGATGGCAGTGTTGTTGTGAAATATTTACATATAATATATAAAGACACACTGCAAGTTTTTAAATAATCTGATAATAATGTGTTTTTACGTAATGTCACAAATAAAAATGGACAACATTTCGAAAGAAAGACACTACTACATGAAGATTAATAAAACCAAAACAAAGATTCTCATTTGCAGCAAATAACAGCTCAGATTATATGACCTGATAAAATAAAATAAAAATAAATTCCTACCCTCAGCATATTTGGCATTTCATTTATTTTGTATTTACACATGAATATACTATAATATAATATAAATTATACATAATATATAAGTACACATTTTTATTACAAATTTAAAACTATTAGTTTAATAAATAGATATATACATATACTATATACTCTGCAAAATTGAATAAAAATTGCAAGGTTACAGGTATCTTAAATACATATTTTAGATACAATTGTATCTTGTATCGCGATGCAGTTCTAGAAAGCATCGAGTATCTCATATTGCGATACTTTTTTTAGTCTATGTATTGAGTATTTTATAAAATTTTTTTCAGAAAAAGTTACTCAATACATTAAAAATTCTTTGAAACGATGTTTTTTTTGAAAAATTAAAATAAATATTAACAACTATGCACCTATTACTTAATATGAATAGTAGTTAGCACCACAGAATATAACCTAATAATAAAATAATAGATATAAACAAATAATTATAAACCCTCAAATTAATAGTACCTAATACACAGAGGAATATTTAAGAATTTTTAAAGAGGGAAGGGAATTTGAGATTGTATTTTTATAACGAAGCTGTTAATCATTTTTAAATCAAGTTGTATTGTATACGAATATGTATCAAAAAAATCAATAAACATTTCTGATGAAGAGGTTGCATTGTGTGAACCACTCCTTCCCATATATACACCACTGTTAGTATTTAGTTTATACATATTTTTTTATCTTTATTATTATGATGTAAGTTATATCTTATATAATATTAATTTTATTCTAGTACCTATACAGTTGACAACTATATTAGGTATATAAAATTTAATAATACTTTTTTTGTATTATTTTATTTTTTATAACACAAATTTAAAAAACACAATATAATATAGTATTGATATAATTTTAATGATCAAAATTAATATAATTACTAAAATTAGTTTTAATGTATCAAGTATCTATTGTTTAAATATTTAAAATGTAAGTATCGAGTATCTTGTATTGGAATACTGATAATGAAGTATTTAGTATTGAGTCTTAAGATACTAATTTTGAAATATCTTGCCTATCCCTGGTTTTATCATTAGATAAATTGTACAGTGTATGGGACACCGATAAATGTACATGTACTATATAGTATTATCAACATTTTATCTCTAATTCCAATAACATATTATGGTTGTAAAAACATTGTAATATTTAAGTAATATTACTTAGGTATTATTATTACATCAGACTTGTGTTAAATAATGTTTAAACGTTGGTCAATATTTTACTTATATTTATAATTTTCTTTTTTATTTAAAATGAAACAAAATAATTTTGATACATTATTAAATTATTTTAAATTTAGGTCTATAATTCCATCAACCTAAAATGACATGACAATATCACATGAAATATTCATCAAAAAAATTGTAATTATGTCATGAATATATATATGATATATCTTTATTTACTAACAAAAAAGTGATGATGAAAAGAACAATTTTATTCAAAATACGTGGGTCCCAGATAATAACTTTCTTTTTTTAATTTTTTAACTTCACAAGTAGGTACACAAAATACAAAATTAAATTTAGCTTGGTAAACAAAATATAAATAGTTAGCATATTCTAAATTAAAAAATTCTGTCTATTGGAATTTATGGGTTTTATTAGCTTCTTCAGATTTTGGTAACTATTATACAGTCAATTAATCAATTAATTATAGTAGGATTCAATAATTGGAAAAATCAATCGAGCAATTTGATAGTCATTCAACTTAAAATTGTCATAAGGATGCTATTTTAAAATTAGATAATTTTATAAATATTATAAATGGTAAATTATTATCAATAAAAAATACATATTTAAAGTTTTATATACTTTGGCTCTTGAAAATCAAGAGAGGCTTAATCCAATTATATAAATGAATTTTTTGTGGGTTGCAAAATTTGTCATTAAGATCACATAAAGACTATGGGGAGTTTAATACAATAAATTTAATTGAGCAAAATAAAGGTAATTTCCATGCATTGTTAGGTCAGAGTTGAATCAGGCGATGAAAATTTAAAAAAAACATTATATAATCTGGAATATTCAAAATCAATTTATCGAAGTATTTAATGAAATTATTATTAAAAAATTAGTTATTAAAATTAATATTGCTAGATTCATTTCTGTTTTAGCTGACGAAATAACTGATAAATTTACCATAGAACTATTTTCTTTATATGTACGATTTGTTGATTTAGTGAGTCAATGAACATAAAATTTGTTTCTGTAGTTTCTACAACTGGCTACAACTTAAACAAAATGTTTAAAAAAACATATTCGCCACAAGCAGATTTTATCATACAACATTACACAAAAATCGCGGTATACCGTGTACGTGTATGACAATAGTCAATATTGATGCTCTATATGCCAACAAAGTGCTATTCGACTACGGTAAAGTGTCGGGGTGAAAACTAGTTGCCATCAAATTGATGGGATTCACTGTTAATGTACGACGAATATACTCAGATAATACTTACTGCACCATAGTAGAACTAGTTCCGGTTGTCTTACAAGTGTTGCATTTAGGAATCAATTTAATATCTGTCAATGTCGTGGTGATTCTACGAGTTTCCACATTCTTCTTAGGTTTGGGTTTCACTGGTGTCTGAGGTGTTTCCTTTAATGTTGTTCCAATAAGTAATTTTGAAGACATTGTTTTAACACCACTAGCGCTTGGTACAGATTTAATCTAAAAACAAAACTTAAAAGTAATTCAAAAATTTTTAATTTTATAATTACTAACAAATATCCCATGTTGAGGTAGTTCGGTAATTAAATCACTAGTTGATTCTGATTCCAAAGTGTTATTTTCTCTGTAATGTTTATGTTTATGATAATCAACACGTTTTAATATTATTTTTGGAGAATACCACCAATCCTCCTCCAATCCTCCTTGTTGATATTTTTTTTTCTCTAATAAATATTTCTAATTAAATAATACTATAGGTAATATAAGTAATATTAACTTATACATATTATAATTGCTCAAAAATTAAAACTTTAAAAAAATAACACTCACTTGATGCACTGGGCAATTTATGATTGTCAGATAAACTATTGAAGTCCTGCAACTTAAATAGGTATTTATATAATTTGCTTACTTTTTGAACGAATTAAGAATATTTGTTTATTTATTAAAACACCTACATTTTTTACATATTCAAAAGACCTGTGACCGTCTGATAAAGATTGTTCTTTCCCTTTATACCTTTTTCTTGTAGCATTTATAACAACTGTTTCTGGTTCAGAATTTGAATTACTATTATCACACTCGCTACATTGCCTGAATAATAACAATATATTAATAAAATATTTTATTTAGATAATAATAATAATAACAATGTAAATGAAAAATTGCTACCATCTAAATAATTTGGTCTTCTTAGGTATCCTAGTTAATGGCGGTTTTAAACAACCTAGATGATAGTATAAGTAGCATGTGTCACATTCTGCAAGTAAATGTTGATCATTTGTAAGACCACAAATACCACATTTATTACTTAAACTTAATGATGGCTCATTGTCTAAAATAATATACATTCATATCAAAGTTAAATCAAATAAAAAATAAAAAATAATAATATTACCAATGATTCTTGAATTATCATCATTATGTCTCATTGAAAAACCAATACCAGATTTTTTAGCAGCAAGTGTAAGAACAGAATTATTTATCGCTAAAATAAATTAAAATATAATTTGTAAAATGTTTAAAAAATAGTTTAAATGAAAATTTAGATTTTATATTAGTATACCTATATTAACAAATTAAAAAATATATATATTTAAATTATACTAACTACAAGGAAAATTCTTTTGACATTCTCTAGCAATTGATTCAACATCTGGTATATTGGCATTGGGGTTACCAAAATGTATAACATTATGATATGCTATTATAGTATTTCTTAATTCCAAATATTTTTGTTTTTGAATATCATTATTATTGAACACCTAGGATAAATATAATTTTTATTATAATATTTATAGTAAATTATTAAATACGCTTATATTACTTGATTATATTTCTCTTGTGCTATTGTTTGTTCATGCTGAAATTTATTGTTTTGGTCAGTAAAATGTTTTAGCTGATTTTTTAAATCTGTTAACCTCAAATTTCGATCTAAGAAATAACTTATGAATTCTAAACTACAAAATAATAAATACATTTAAATTCTTTAGAAATATTTTAAAATGAATAAAAATAATTACATTTAGTACTTATACTAACCTAAAAGTAGAAGGTACATGCCATTTTTTGGGTACATCACGCAATACCTTTATTTGCCCTTTAATGTCCTCATATGAGGTTATATTTGTACCCATCAGATTAGCTTTTGAACACGAAGCTTGATATGCTGACACTAAAGTTGTAATAGGAGGTGGAACTTTTGATTTAAATACCACAAATTAATAAATAATTAGGTAACTTAATACAAATGAATAATTAAATTTTAAATATTTAAATAATTAAGTTTAGTTAATTACTTGACTCGGTTATATTGTTCTTTTTCATTTGATAATACTTAGATCTTAATTGAAGTGCTCCCCAATTTCTTTTTCTTTTTCTTGAAAAAAAGTTAAAATTAAAATAATAAAGTAAAATTTAATTGGATAAACACATGGTAAGCCAATGTTTATAAGATCCTTATTAGCTAATACTCGTATTAATTTATTAAGAAAAACATTTAGGTATAGCTATTTTATAGTTGCCGAAGTTATTCAAATTCAAATTTAATTAACTAATCCATATCATAATAACAAACACCAGATTAAATAAGTATACTAACTTTGCTACAAGTTTGTCAACATGTAATATACAATGAGCATAAAATGGATCTTGTATGTCAGTCTTTGGACTTGTTTCTTTTGATAAACGGCCTTCTCGCTGAGCACTAAATTATATTAATAAATAATATCATGTATGACATATTTTACACAAAACAACTTATTCTTTATTACATTATTCTGGAACCCGATATTTATTAATGAATGATATATTAAAGATTAAAATTAATGTATAAGATTAATATTTAAAGTATTAAATATTAAACCCATATGTGTTTCAAAAAAGTTATAGAATAAATGGAAAGTATTCAAATTAGGAATTATATCTAAATATCTAAGTGCACACAATTTTTTATAAATTCAATATTGTAAATTAAATCATAGTTTTAGATTCCAGCTAGGTTATTTTATCAGATTTGGGGCAATAGACATAAATCTGGTTGTCTTTATTATAATCTAATTTATATATTTATTTTAAATCCCATTGAATTTGTATTTTTCTTAAATAACAATTGTTGAAGTAAAAACACAATAAGTTTATATTAGTTTCAAAATTATTTTTCTTTTTCATCTTCTTCTCCTTCACCATCTGTCCCAAATATTTGCGTTCGGTCATCCTAGTCCTCAACTTCTACAGAACTCGGATTTCCCACATCATTTCCCTCACTTATACCCGCCTGCCTACCTCATATCACTCTCTATTAGATACCCACACCGCTATATTGGTCTTCCTCTTCCCTTAAACATAAATTTCCTTTATTACTTCTGTCTCTTTCTTTCTCCTTCAAATATACATAGCCATCTCAATCTATTCTCCCTCAATTTTTCCACTATTGGAGAAACCCTTTACTACCCCTTATATAAATTATGCATTTCTTATTTTATCCTATCTAGTTACTCCACTCATCTATCTTAACATTCTAATCTCTGCCACACTCATACTCTATTCTATCTTCATATCCACTGCCCAACACTCTGATCTGTACATTATTGCAGGCCTTACTACTGTCTTATACAATTTACTTTTTAACCTAATTGAGATTCTCTTGTGAAACAGAAAAACTGACGTTAACAATAACTCTCTACATCATCTACCCACTCTTAATCGTATGTTTCAATCTTCTTCAAAACCACCATTCTTCTATACAATAGATCATAAATACTTGGAGCTCTGAACCTCGCCCACTAAATCCCTACTCAACTTAATAACTTGCCTTTCTCTATCTCTGTGTTCCCTTTTTCTAAAATCATACTCTATTTATTCTATTTTACCCTTACTACTAATCCTTAATCCTTTCCTCTCAAGAGCTTATATCCACTCTTCCAGTCTACTGTTCACTTTCTCAAGACTCTCTCCAACTAATACTATATATACTATACTACCTGCAAACATCACGCACTGTGGTACCTCACCCTATATATTCTTTGTTATTTCCTCTATTACTAGGAAAAAAATACAGAATCAAAGCCAAACTCTAGTGCGCTCCAATTATTGGTGCTTTTTGACCATAAAATACTCAGTTTCTCTGCACAAATAATCACTTGAAAATCTTGAAATTTACATCGAATATTTAATTTAGTAATATATTTACGTTGATGAAGTTTTTTTAAATTTTTTTTCAATTTTGGGCTATTTATAGACATTTTAGTTTTCGGTTTTAAGTTCTGAAAATTTTATACAGCGTTAAATATATGTTACTCTAACAAAATTCAAAAAAATCTTGAAAATCCGTAGTGACAATTTTTTTTATAGTCATTTTAATTTTTTCGACAAAATTATCAAATTTGAGGTATTTAAGTCCAAATAGTTGGTAAAATGAGATTGTAAGACCTGGAAAAATTTAGTATAACGTTTGTCGTGCATTAATTTAACTAAATTTACATAATATTTTGTTTGTTTTCAATATTATACGTCATAAACTGAACATTCAATAAAATATACTGTATAATATTATGTAGTAATAACTGTACCTACATTAAACTGAGCTATTATAAATATATCATATTACATTTTAAAATATGTATAACGTCACACTAAATCATATTTATTTCTACATTTGATTATCAATGTAATGTTAAACATAGGTAGGTACTGAGTAGGTATATAATTAATATTAAGAGTTATGTATACTATACCGAAGCTACGCTCAGAATCGTTTTATTGAATGCAATGATTTATCATTGCTTTCAAATGCAATACATCCACCAAGAGTATCCTGCCCAGTAGTGAAGTGCATCCACCCAACGAGCGAAGTGCTTCCATCCCCTACTGACGGGCTTTTTTTTATTATTTTTTTTTAATAATATTTTACCAATCTTTGCTCAAAATTATCTTTGAAATGTAATGATTTATTATTTCTTTCAAATTATATATAATCATTAACTATTCTATCTGAAGGAATAATAACGTGGACTAACTTCCATTTTTATTTGATATATGAATAAATGTAAGTACATATATATATAAATGTAACCATAAAATGACTTTTTTTCTATATATTATTCATGAGGTATTTTTTGTTGTATGGTTCTTTAATGTATTATGCATATTTTACTTTAAAACACCAGGTTAATGATAAAGATTATTACATTTTTAAATTACCAAAATAATGTACATACAGTGCTTCAGTGGCGCCCACCCCTATCCTCAAGTGTAGCGACCGCTACACCCACTTTCATGGGGGGGGGGGGTTAAAAATATAAGAGAAAATAAAATTAATAAAGATATATAAATACCTCCCTATATTATATTGTAATACGAGATAATTGTAATTACTCAGTTGGACAATCTATGTCTATACATATCACCGTGGTATGGCCATGGTTAGTGGTAACACATACATTTATATGTATAGGTACAGAAGTATAGTGTGGAAACAGAAAGATCATTTTCTAAACTGGAAATTATCAAAAACCGACTTCGTTCTACTATGAGTAGCGATAGATTAGAATCACTTGTGCGAATAGCTTGTGAACAAGATGTTAATATTGATCATACATATGTTATAGATAAATTTAGCCTTCAGTGTTTTACTTTAACTAAAAGTCTTACATTTTAATGGTTTGGTACTTTATTTCTTATATAAATTTTCAGTATATATATTAAGTATTTTTAATTAATATAAACAATAAACATACTATAGTGTTACTTTGAATGACTTTTTTTTGCTGAGAAATTTGTAATGGGGGGGGGGGAGTGTAATTTTTATATTTCGCTACACTTAAAAAAAATGACGTGTGCGCCACTGCTTATAATAGAAGTAAAATATAACTTCAAATCGAGAACCCCACGCATGAAAACACCGTTGACCGCCGCGCACTATAACTATGACTATGTGACACCGTTACGAAATATAAAAAAAATATACCTTATAAACGAATAGGATAAAATCGTTAAATTTCAATTTTATATAACATTAAGACTAAGTCCGACCGCCAAATTCTGACTTCACCAATATTTTTTTGATCTAAAAATACATGTTAAAAAAAAAAAATGCCAAAAATCTATAGAATTTATTTATTATTATATTTATATAATGTAATCATTTTACAGATTGAATATTTTGGTGTTTTACCCTTACCAGAATGCATACTATAATATAGTTTAAAGGGGGACTCATAGGTCGCCATTTTGCGTCATACAGAAAAACGTTTAATCTAATCAATTATTAGTATCTTGAGGTATTATTTATATATCATTATGTTACCAATGTGTGTAGTATACGAAACACGACACAGCACGGCGAGTTGTGAACTTTCCTAAAGTAGTACAAAACCATAGTTATGAAATAAGTAGGTGTTAAGTTATAATAATATCTATTATTTAAACTTTATTAATTGAAAAAAGAAATACATTAAACTACGTAAACCAAATTAATCAGACTCGTCGCCACTGGTGTCACTTATTTCATCATCTAAAAGAAAAAAAATTCAAGATTTATAATATATAAATTATTAAAATTGGCCATTATGTGACCTGTATACTCACTGTTATCATTAGTTTCTTCTTCAAAATTGTTTTTTAATACAACATCATCTACAAATGCTGGGTACTATTGTCCCTAAAATCACAGCAGAGTATATACGAATTATGTTCTAAAATCCAACCATTATCCACAGGACTTAAGTTAGTTGGAGTTTTAGCAATGGAATTTCTCTATATACTGCATACATAATTAACTCGAAGTATTTGTTCTTGTAATTCTTGGTGACATGGTGGAATATTTGACGAATCACAGTTTTTTAATTTGTCTTTGAATGTTTCTTTGTCTTTTTTATAGGCTTATAAGCATTACAAAAAACTTGAAACCTTCCTCCGTTGACAGTAATTATATTTTTTATTTCCGTATATTTCACAGTCAAATTTTTCTATTTCAGAAAGTGCTTCTGATGTTATTATTTCCGATTTTCCTAAAACACTTAATGATTTTTGAAATACTATAGTTTTTACTAATATTTTGTAAGGGCTTTGTTTTCCTTTTCTATAAAATGCAGGAATAAAATCACAGCCAGTCAATGCATGAAAAGTTGGTAGTGATGTACAAAGGTCAACACCAAGAGTTAACTGTTAAGTACAATTTTGTAACATCAATGTAACGCAAGTTGTTTGTTGAAATGAGACCCACTTCAAGCCAAATATTAATAGAGTTAATAAACCCATCTACTATGACTACGTCTGAGCAATCAGGTGGTATATTTGCTTGACTAATTTTTTCTTCTAAAATTTTCATTAAAACTGATTTATCAGTTTTGTACATAGTTCCATCTAAATGACATATAGATGTTGGAATGGCTGTTAATTAGTGTTGGGTAAGTTACTTTTAAAAAGTAACTAAGTTACGTTTCTAGTTACAAAATTAAAAGGTAACTAGATTACTTTTAGATTCTGAGCGTAGCGAGGAAGCTTATGGTTTTACAATGATGTTTATTTTTTTATTTTTTTTTTATTTTCTTATTTTTCTGTAAACACTTTTTCTACCAGAAGGAGTGCTCCGATCTTTACACTCATACCCGGTTTCCGGTAGCAAATTGCATCTAGTTGGTACTTTTAAAAGGTCATTTTTCGATTTTTATAATAGTTTTTTAATGCGTAAGCAAAAACTACCAAAAAATTACGAAAAATACGATTTTGTAAAATCGAGAATTTTAATTTCGTCGTAGTTTCGAAAATAATGAGTTTATAATCTTGAAATTTTTACCCAATATTTAATTTAGTAATATATTTACGTTGATTAAGTTTTTTGATATTTTTTTGAAATTTTGGACTATTTATAGACATTTTTAGTTTTCGAGGTTTTTAAGTCCTAAAAGAAGTAATTTTCGGTTTTAAGTTCTGAAAATTTTATACAGCGTTAAATATACGTTACTCTAACTAAATTCAAATAAACTTAAAAATCCGATGTCACAATTTTTTTTTATAGTCATTTAAATTTTTTCTGCAAAATTATCAATTTTGAGGTATTTAAGCCCAAATAGTTGGTAAAATGAGATTTTAAGACCTGGGCAAAAATTGTGATTTTCAATGATGA
>JAIPRL010011787.1:0-12984 GCA_025469235.1 Pemphigus obesinymphae
TATCAATATAAAACATCAATATTATATCTCGCCTTTTCGGAGGTCTCTTGCGAGTACCTCCTCGCGGGCGAGACTGGCTATCACAAAGAAAATTTTAGTTTTTATAATCGATATAAATTATAAAAGTACGACATAAGCATATACAGGCGTGCGTATATGCACCCATGTGCATATATATATACACTATACAGTATATAGATATTATATACTAAATAACATAGGTATATATACATATATACAGGCCGAATATACAACAGATGTAATAGAAATGTACCTATTGATTTTTCAGTGATGTATGTATAGTTTATACCTACACTTTTTTGGATACTCGGAGTTAAGCATGGAGTTTTGGAGGGAAGATCCTTCTTTATAGGAAATTTGTTTTAATTGGTACTTTATGAAGTTCAGTAGGTATCTCAGACCCCAGTACTTTTCATAAGCGTATACTACCTTTTATAAGGAAATGCTTTATAAATAAGAAAATAACTAACGAATTTGTCATGATTACCCATCGAATTTAGATTTCTAAATATATGTTTAGACACCTTATATTCAGGGTCGGTGTTACAAATTGTGGCGCCCGAAGCAAATTAATTTTTTGGTTTTTTGAATAAGCAAAAAACGAAACAATAAGGACATTCGTATATAAATTATCCCGAAATTTACTTTTAAGTAAACAATTTTAAATTTACATTTTTCTCTAAGCGAGAGATCATTTTCGCAGGTCCCTAAGCAACTATACTTTGTTTGCTTATTGCTCTTCTGTCAGCCCTGCTTACATTCCCGTTGTGTCCGTCCATCGTTATGTTGTCATAGTTACTAGTACACATAGTTCGAGAAATATTATTGATTTGACAATTTACATTTTGTTATTCATTGTTACTTGGAAGATAGAAAATGGCAAATTTAGCACGCTCGACGAATATGTTTTTCCTAATGTCCGTCTATCCTATATGTCCTTACAATTCGTTACCTGCAATATCAATATTTACTATATTTTGTATTCGTTTTATGTTTCTATAGGCATAAGTATTATATATAGTTGATTAAACAAATTGTTTACGGAACTGTATAGTTAATCGTTTGAAATAGGTTTCGCTCATAAAGTGGGCTTCTCAGACTTTAACTATGAACGAGTATGTATATAGCGTAATAATATAATACCTACCTACATATAATATGTACACAAATATTATACCAATCTTCGCTCAGTCATATTTCGAATGCAGTGAATTGCCTTTGCTTTAAAATCTAAAATAACCAATAATATACTAGTCCAAGGACTATGAATAAGTATACGTTTTCGTAATTTAGTAGAAAATTAATAATTGTATAATAATAAGTTAGTTTTTCTATTTTTTTTTTTTTTTTTTTTAAATCACATTTCAATTTTTATTCATTGCTCATCATAATTTCACAGCGATAATTAATCAATGGTTAGATACCTCTAAAATGTATATCAACTTGTTTGGTTATTTTAAAATTACGTTGTATAATATTGCTGTATTCATAGTTTTAAGTGTCTAAAAATTAGTAGCTGTATTATTTTTCTTTTCGAATGATTTTTTGATGAATAATAGTGATTTTTCGTGTACTTGTTATTGTTATAAACTCATTTTTTCAAATAATATATATAGGTAGGTACGTATATATATATATATTAAGTTCATTTATTGTTTGCTCTTATCATAAACGAAATGCGTTCCAATTTTCGGGACGCAAATAGACTATCGCTTATCAATTAATATTATCAATGTTAATATTGGGACGTAAGTAGTGTGCAACCGTCATAATCGGGGCCATAATTATATGATATGATCAAAACACAAAAACATAGACGGGGGAATTCGGTAATAATACGGCTCCTGGAGCGATACGAATAAGCGCCCGACATGCATGTCGTGACGCGTGCAAATTCCTATATTTCTTTATTATTTATTTAATTTATTCTTTTATTATATTATTATATTACAATAAATAAAAATTTAGTGTCGTATTAACATAAAATTGAAAACAACTTGGAAGACCTGTTTAGTTAAATAAAATATAGACGTTTAAATTTTGAACATAAAACGTATAAGAATTAGTTTTATTATTTTATAATTTTCGTTTTTTGTAAAATGTATTTATATTTTTGTTTTTTTTGTATGATATCAATTTTGATTTAATAAATACCTTTTAAATTGGTAGGTACATATTTATTATTGTATTCTATGCTTTTCAAAAATTAATAATTTTTAATCACCTCCCGGCCATTTTCAAAGTCCACGAGCCACCACTGGATATTAATGATTATAAATTCATTAAAATGTGCATTTTAAAACGTCAAATATGCAATTATATGTTTTAAAACTAATTAAATATAGTTGTTTTTCAACAAATATATGCAAAAAAACATAAATATGAATTTAAAATACGTGTATTATTGTGTATCATTAAAAAATACACAGGAGCATAAAATGTACAGAATAAGTCATACAAATAAAGATGTTGGAAGTTTGTCATCATTCCATTTTTCAAACAGGATAATCTATTGTTATTATTTAAGGTTTGAGCACAAGGATAAATCATTGAATTCGAAAAACGATTCTGAGAAAATTTTAGTATAACATTTTCCGATTTATAACAATTTGACCTTTCTTCTTCTTACAATTTAAAGAAAACTAGAATTGAAAAATCGAAAAACGACTTCTTTAAAATATAAATTATAATTAATTCAATATCAGAAATCTCTTTATAATATAAATTAAATAATATTAAACTAGGACAACTATATATAAGGTATATTTTCATATTTTTTTTGAATTTGATATTTAAAGGCATATAAATAATTAGACCAACCCTTAATTATTATTTTTTCGGGTCTTTAAATAGAATTTATTCATTGTTATTTTTCACAATTGTTTTTTCCACTTTCTATTTTATTTCCATTTACATTTATTTGTTAACTCTATTTTGTAATAGTATTCGTATTTGATGCATATCAAATATACAATACTTATACCTACTTTAAACAACACTAATAACCGTATTGTATTTTTTTAATTTGACACATTCATATTTAAATCGTTATGACTGAAATGTTTGCATCTATTGTACCGACTAGAGTACTGATCATATAGTTTCCACTGTACTCGTATTGTAGAGAAAATATATTGTACACAATAAAGACCGAACCGAGATAATTTTGTTATTTTTAAAACTTAAAAAAACGAACTGTGTTGGTACTTATATTATATAATATATAGCAGTATAGGTATAGTACTATATGTATATATACAATGCTCAAGATGTATCGGTCAATGTAAATTATGAAGTATTATACGGTAATATTTTGATAATATTTAAAAATTTTAATTGAATTAAAAAAATGAAAGTTCACAAACTATAATTCTTATACGAGTAGGTACTAAGCGTATACTACGAGATGTAAATTGTACAATATCGTGGGGTGAGAACAAAAAAGTTCTATGTCTGAATTTTTCAAAAACCGTTTTTTTAATAATTCGTATATTATACGAACGGTCTATCTTTTAAGCTATAATTCATATATAACTTATTATACGAATAAGTCATATACGTATTCGATAGTAACATAATATTTCGGTTTATTTGAATCATTTATTCGGTATCAGTATATGTTTGTATACTTTGTGTGCCCTGTGATTACCCACTAAAAACATTTTGTGAATGCACTTTATATTCCAATTACAGATTGAATGCAATTCAATAAACCCCTTATTTTATTTATTTAGTATCATATGATTTTTTCATACAGTTTTATTTTCGTTTACTATGTGCAGTGACGTTTTCCGAGATTTATTCAAATGATTTTTTTTTCGACATTTTATTAAAAAATGGAAAATTTGAATACGAAATTGAATATTATATTAAACGAAAAAATTTAAATAATACTTATTTATCTAAAGTGGAATACGACGAATTAATTGCACATATTAAATGTAATTAAAATAAAATTAAAATTAATTTAAATAATTATTTATTAATTAATTAAAATAAAGAATAACTCTGAAAAACTAAAGCCAAATACACGTCAAAATGTTATTCAAGCAGTACACGTGACAATAAATAATAACAATAATAATACATATAAGTACTTATAATATAATTTACTTTAATTTTAATTTTAATGATCACATTATATTAATAAAATATTTTCAATTTATATAATAATAATAATAATTCGCAATAAAAATATAATTCAAGGTAATTTAATGACAGTATATGTAGGTACTTTTGATATTGTAATGTGTTAAATGACAAATATTACAGTATAATACTTTATAATTTATATTGCCCGAATTTTCTCCATTGCCCTTAACATATATATCCATAATATGAAATAAAATATATTATATATTTCGATAAATTATTGAACCTATATGTCAAAAAAAAAAAAAAAAAAACCCAAAAGCTAGTATAGAAGCAACTATTTTTTGCATTATTATTGGATTCGGGAAAAAAAGAAGAAGCCTAAAAAACGATGTAAAATTGGCCACTACAACGTAATATGTATCCCACACATGAATATTATAGTCATAGTTCACGAATTACGTGAAAATGTGCCTAAATACTTCAAAATCGAATCATCATCGATCGTACTGCAGTGCGTCCACACACGTTCCGATCGGTCGTTTTCCCGAACCTCGTCGTTCGATACATTTTGTGCATGCTCAAACTCGGTCTTTTCGTACAATACGTGTAGTAGGTACTATACAATAGCCCACACTACACTACACGTTACGATAATCGTAATGTATTATATGATTTCATATATTATGCTGACGACAAAAAAAATCAATCATTAAGCTTTAAAAGCGCTCTGCTGAAAAATGTATAAATCAGACCATTGATTATACCTATATTATATAATAACATATACCCAATCAATGATCAGACATAGGACTTTTTTTGTTCTCACCCCACAATGTGTACGATGCTGTACGATGAATCGTATCGTGTGTGTGGGATACTTTACACCGCGGCCGGCTGCCAAGAGATCCGACGACTTTACAAATTTCATAAACGATGACTCCTTACAATAATGTTCCACCATGATCGTTTCTGGGACGTTGTCCGTGAAATATTTCTACAACGTTGAATATGCCCGATTTCCAGTATTGGATAGTAACGTAACGAACGTCACTCGTTACTGTGACGTAGATCCCTATTCCAATAACGTTATTGTAACTTTGTAATTTAATGTGTGTAGTAACGTAAGAGTATAACCACGTTAGTTATTTGTAAATAACTTTGTAAAATAATGCGTTCCATTTTTAGAAATAAAAATAAAATTCATTCTAATAAATTCGTCTGAAATTGACGCGGGCCCCCGCGAAAAGTAGGTATTTTAACGACCGTATGATTTTATAATAGGTATGAGCAGACATGATATATTGAATTTTACAATATTCGACTGACGATTGTCAGAAAAAAATAAAGATATTTTTGACGTTTTATTTTATTATTTTTATTTTTACATATTGAAAATTGTTTAAAGTAACGTCATTGTAACTATATAGTTACTTTTGCATTTAAAAAGTATAATGTAACGCTTTTTCTTTTGTATTTGGGTAACGTAAATGTAAAATCTAGTTACCTTTTAATTTTGTAACTATATAGTAATATAACGTAACTCGGTTACATTTTGAAAGTAACTTACCCAACACTGCCGATTTACCGGGGCGTACTACCCCGCGTACTGGGCCGCCAAAGACGTCGGATCCGGACCGCGGTTCGGTGCCACCGTTTGGGGCTCTGTGATTGGCTGTCCGGATACACGGGCAACCACCGTCGTCATGATGGCAACGACCGTCGTCGCGGTCCGGTAGTCGTCGTCGTCGTCGTGTGTACAGACGAATAATAATCATTATGAAAACACGACCATATTATTTCGTGACGAAGCTTGCAGTCGTGTTGGTTGCGTATTATTATAACCCGTCCATTATTATTATTATTATTATTATTAATACTATTTTACTCGTGCTTTTTTTTTTTTGAATTTAAGCACACGTACCTGTATATACCCTATAAACAATATACCTATTAAATATATCCACAAATTATATAATAAATGTGAGCGTTGATTACATTATATTAATAATATAATCAATGGCGGAGGTAATATAACTCCAAAAACGAACTTTACGAGTAAAATGTTTTCGAAAAAATATCGTCATCAGAGATTATAGGTACTGCGATTAGGCAACAATAAAATGTGGTACTGATGACACTAGATTATTCATTGCATTTTTAAAATATATTTTTGGTTTTTCATTTTTTATAAAAAATTACTTAAATTGCATATATACCTTGAATACCATAGTAACACGTAGTAAGACGTTCGCGTTTGAACATAACGATTTCCACGTTAAGTTATGTAGGTATTTTTCACGTATCAATTTTCCTCTAAAAATTATTTTCCATTTTCCTCCAAAAAAAAAGGTCTATTCCATTCTCCTCCACTAGATTATGTATACATACCTACGCTTCTCGATTGTGCATTTTCCTCCACTGATAGGTATACGGCCGTCCCGAGGGGAGTGGGTCGTGGGGGGTGTCTCACCCCTCCCATCTCGGAAAGCAGTCGGCAAAATTATGTTCAGTTGGCAAATTTAAGAGTTCAGGTCGGCAAATAGTAGAAAAGTCGATATCATCCCTTTTTTTTTTTTTTTGCTTATTCACTCTTTTAAGTGCAAACTATACATTGAATTATTAGGATTGTAATCGGCAAAATGGGAAAAAAGTTCTTTTTTTTTTTTCTTATTTTATGTTTTGAAGAGAAGTATTATATAATTTTTTTTACATTTTTACCCCTCCCCCCCACAAAAAAAAATTTTTTCTTCGGGACAGCCTTGGATAGGTATTTATTTATATTATACAATTATTATTTATCCCAAATAGCTCTTCATAAATCTATCCAATATATACCTACTACTTAAAATTTTAATATTGATAAATAATAAATATACTGAATTTCTAGAATAATATTAAAACACATTTTTTTTTCAATTGTCATTTTTATATATTTTGTATTGGTAACAATTTGATGGAAATAACTATAATAAGTATAAAGATAGTGTATTACCTATTATTTTATTTTTATATAAAATAAATAAATATATTTTTTGAAGGAAGTGGATAATGGAGGAAATTGATATTTTATTTGTGGAAGAAAAAAGAATTTATTATTATTATTATTATTATTTTTTTTTTTTAGAAATATGGTCCCGTTGATGTTAGTAATCACACTTCACAGCAACGAATTGTAAAGATAGACGGATGTATAATATACGTATAATATGAAACGTACAATATATATCTCCTTGGTAACCAAAAGTGCAACGTACTTAGACCGTTTTTATTGTGGGTAGGGGTTGAAATATTTTTCTATCCCATAAACATTTCTATCCCTATCCCCCCCCCACAATAATAAAATTACTTATAGTTGTAATGTTCAAGTCAATACGATTACGGGGGGAGGGGCAGGTGAATGCACCATGGCCCTCCCTTCAACAGGTACGCCACTGACGGTAACTAAATCAATAAACTCGTAATTATTTACTAACTAACTAACTAATTATTTACTAACTATTTATATTAACTACGGACAACGGAGATATATAAATAATGATGACTAAATTTATGTTTAAATTTTTAGAACCCTAGAAGTTAGTTTTTTTGATTTAACCAGTTAATTATTTTTACCATCTGAAATAAACTAATTTAACTACAGTTATTAGTTTAAATTTTCATTGTATACATTTTACTTTTACAGTCAATTTTTCTTTTTCATACAATTATATTATAACTGCATATGATTGCATTATAGAGTTTTTATATAACTAGTTATAGGTGTAAAATGGAGGGGAGCTAGAGGAAGCAGCTACTCTCTCTGGTAAAATTTGGAAAGGCCGCGCCCTTTTGATAACATGAAAATCGATACATTTGTGATTTTAAGTAATTATCTGATATTAAATCTGTTAGAAATTTAGGATCTATTTGCAATATTAAAATTAAAAAAACAATTCTGAGCAAAGTTGGTAATATTATATTTTTCTGATTTATATACCTTGGGATTATACTTAATGATTTCCATTATTCTCGGTAGGTAGTTTGAATTACAGAACATTTTCAGGAAAAATTTAAATTTTATCACGTCAATATTATGTTACAGTAAATATTTGATGCAAAATTCAAATCTCTGGTATTCTTTATTTGTTCTGATTTATAACAATAATATTTGAAAGTTATAGTTTTAATTTACGCTTACATATCCTATAAATTTCCTCTACATTATTGTAAAATCAAGAGATCCCTCTCTCTGTTCAAAATCTAAAATTGACTTTAAATATGTTTTATGACATTTATAAATTAAAAATTGTATTTATTTTTGTAAATCGTTTTTAATTTTCTAAGTTGGTATACTTACCTTCTAATTTAAAAGTCGTTTACTTATATAGATATTTGATATACAGTATACACACTTTTGATGTTTATATAGAATTTCAAGATTATATTATGTTTGTTCATAGAGATTATAGAGATAATAAGAGTACAAAACTAAGATAAATTTTTACGTTGTGCATAGTAAACATTTTATTTGAGGGGAGGTTATTAAAAAAATTGCTTTTGCCCTCCCACCCTATAAATAAGTCCGAAGTTATATCTAAGTAACTACTTATGACTTACATATATTATATAGATAAAAAATACTTAACATATTGAGGGTGAACGATTTTCGCGAGTTCGTTAATGTTTACCTACACACATACACACATATAATATATATATATATATGTATTAACTTAATATTTAATAATGTTGTTATGGCAAATGTATTATAATATGTTTTTGAATAATTTTAAAGATTATAATTTATAATTCTAATTTGTTTAAAGGAAAAAAATTAAATAGATACATTTTTTTAAACCAAGTTAAGTTAAAAATTTAAACCTTAAAAACCTTAACGAGTAGAAATTATTTTTTGTTTATTATCTATTAACTATTTTAACTGAATTTTCTTGAGTTAATCTAACTTAACAAATTTAAATTAATTTTTTTAATGATTAAAATTATTGACTTTAAAATCAATAAATTTATATCCCATGTATAGGAATTGTTGGTAAATAATATTTTGATAAGTATAGGTGTACTTGAAATAATCGATATTCAGTTATTACGACTTGAAAATCGTTTCATTGATAACATTCAATTTTTGCAATATCTATATGGCTATATAATAGATTATACCGACGAATGTCATTAGTATTAGAAGTTCAACATTTATATCATCGTCTACCGAGTATCGAAGTGTTTATATATCAATATTGACTTGATGCATGTATCGGTAAAAATTTCAAACAGCATTTAAGCCTCTATATGTACCCAAAGAAATATACGTCATAATACTATAAAGGTGTGACATTATTCTCTCGACGGTTAGCAATTATAATTATTGAAGTAGATACATACCTACCTACGGATGTTATAAACAACAGGTATATATTATATAAAAAAAAAAGTTGAAAATAAAATATAAAGCACAAAAAATAATTTAATAGTTTTAATATTGTTTATAACAAAAAAAAAAACATCAATTTCCCGATCAATACCAGTATATTAAAATAGTGTTTTTTCCTCATATTAGTTTGTATTTCACTAATATATTTTATGATTATTATCATACGAAATTATTTAAAATATCTTTGGATTACCGAAAACAATTTATGTTTAAATTATTTTGGTAATTTGTACATATACCTACTGCAAAGGTAACATTGATGTACATTTTTTTTTTTTGTTTTGTTTTTCACTCATGACCAATAATATATGTATAGAAGTATATAATAGGTATATTATAGTGTAACCCGATTAAATGATTATAACGTAAAAACGCAATATTATAAAATATAGTTTACACAGATCGATAGATTGCCGGTTTTAAATATCAAGTATTTATTGACGTTAAAATTTTCAAAATAAAAATACATAATTATTAGGTACCAACTATATTTGTATACGTTTTTTAAATCCAAAATTCCAAAATATTATGTTAATCGATATTATATCACGAGTATATATATATATTATAACTTGAAAAATCAATACCTATCACACATTTTTCTACCGTCATATATACGAGTATGAGGCATATTTGTAGCTACGCATTAGAAAAATAAAAAAAGCCAACCGTTTCAACAGTTTCAACATTCATATTATAATAATGATAATAATATAATCATTTGCGTAATTGAGCTTGTTTATTATGCGTGAATAACAATAATTATTACGGACAAATGTAATATTATACTCTATAATAGTTGTAACTATACTGTAACTATATACAACACGACGATGATCACAGTAATAGGTACGTGTTCAGAATACGAGAGGAATCTGTTATATAATAGCGAATCGGCAGATATTTAGATGGAACGACGAAGAGAAACAGTGGCTATTTTTTAAATTTTTTTTTTTTTTGATTCGTAGGCGTAAAAATAATAATATTATCAATATTTGTTTTATATCTACCGCAATACGTATACGATAATATATTATTTTCGCGTCTGGTCTTTCACATTATAATATTTCCGATGATGGACTGTGAAAACATCGCTATTGTGGTAAGGTCGGGTACACATAATATAATATTATATATAGGTACTATTGTGCATGGAACAAACCGGAATTATGTCCTAGTAGCACTTATAGAGTTGTTTAGTCTCAGACCTTGATCATAAACTCTACATTAGTTGACGTGCAGCGTAGTCCTTGATCGCGTACGAAATTCTTAACGATGGTGCCTACTCGTAATATAATCGAGATCAGTCGAATATTAATTTTCCATTAAAAAAAAAAAAAAAAAACAAAAATGCAAATTCCCACGAATTAGCATGGACGTAAACAGTATACTATACTCGTACATAATATTAACGAAATAGATAATATACCAATGCATGTCCATTTATTTGATGTTCACTATATATATATATGCATATTATAATATAGGATGCATATAAACTATAAAATGAAACAAATGCATCTGTAAAAATGCGCAAAAAATATTGGGTAGAAATAAAAAATAAGTGCAAGTTAAAATCCCGTCGATATTTTTAAACAATGCGATTTTACGTCCAATAATAATAATCATCCGAATCTTATAAATCTGTATGGGTACACGTACGTTTAATATGCTCGATTTCGTACAATTATATGCATTTTTTTACGGAAAACGGTGTAAAAAATTTTAATGATTTAATTTTATTTTTTTTTTCAATATTATACGATCAATTCACTTGCATATTAATGGGTAATAATTACATAATAATTGAAATTTATTTGTAATTTAGCTAAACGGTAAAAGGCATTCACTATATCGATATATTATTATTACCTAACTCGTACTATAAACTTTCATGGTCAGAAACCGTTTCAATTTTCAACGGTTTTGGTCGATGTTTTAGTGACAAGGTTTTCAGTTTAATATTACGGTTTTGGCATTTAAAAAACGGGTTTTTATTTCAGTTTTCGCGGTTCAGTATTATATAGTTTTTCAATTAGTCGTTTCGTTTAAAAATTTTGGCTTTTAATATAGCCAAAAACTTTAAGTTTCCAAAAAAGAATTGACAGTCAGAGGCGAACGCATAGGGGTCTTTGGAGGTTAAAACCCCTTTCGAAATTTAACAAAAATAACAAAATTGACGATCTAACTTAAGAACTTGTTAAGTTATTTCAAATTATATATTAATTTATATAATTTGTAATAATTTCAAGTAATTAAATTTATGTAACTTACACAATAGGTTACTTACACAAATTACACCTATATAGATATTGTCAATGTGTTACTCAATTTATAATAACTAATGAAAATACGTCATACATAATTTAATACATTGTAATTTATAATAAGCACCAACATGAGTTTCTATTCTTAAATATTATAATATTCAAACCTACCTATTATAGGTAGTATAGGTACATTTTTTAGTTTTTTAAATTATTTTGTCTGTCTTTAGAAATTTATAAAATATATATATATATAAAATGTATAATAATTAATAATATGCTTATAGTTAAATTGCATATTATTTGTTTTATACAAATATAAAATTTAACGTTTTTGAAACCCCCGTTGAAAAAATTTAAAAAATGATTTTAGTTATATTTTCATTAAATTAATTGGCCATTGTAGTTTTTTGGTTTTATACCTAGTTTTAATTATTCGGTTTGCAAATTTAAAATATCGGTTCAGGAACAGTCTCGGTTTTGATTTTTTTTTCGTGCATAGTCGGTTTTAGAGAACCGGTTACAGTTCCTGCCTCTGTTAATTAGTAACTTTTACGATTATAAGGAATTAATTCACATATACATTTTAGACGTAAATGTAAACTTTTTTACAGTGTAATATTTATGGAATTTCAGTATGTCAATTTAGTTTTTGTCTATATAAAACTATTTAAAAACACTATGGATATATGTTTATTTTATGAAAACTAGGTATATTCACAAATGTAATTAATAAAAAAAAAAAAAATTTAATTTATCAAATGTATTTGATAGAGCGAAGAAGCTATTGATTTCACAATGATATTTATTTTTCTTACCTTTTTTTTTTTCGGTGAGCAACTTTTTGACCAAAAGGAGTTGAATAGGCGTTTCAGCATTTGTATATTAACGATAGCAAATTATGGGTTTTAATTTTTATCCAACACCAAAAATAATAATAAAATAAAATATATAATATTAATATACAATTTGTCATAATGCATTTGAAGAGAATTCAAATTAAAATCCCGTATGAAGCCGAGTGTGATAGCCAGTAATCCAGTATATTATATTTAAAATACATTTCAAAAAAAGCTTTTTTGATAGAAAATTAATTCCATAGTCTATTTCTTAAAGAGGTAGTTTTTAAATTTCCCTTATACCCCCCCCCAAAAAAAAAAAAAAAAAATTAGG
>JAIPRL010011788.1:0-12980 GCA_025469235.1 Pemphigus obesinymphae
AATCAAAATGCCAATGAAACATTTCATTTCGTCCTCTGACAAATTGGGATTCGGAAAACCTTTATAAAAGGCATATTTCATCGATTCATTGATAAGTAAAGAAATTACATCATTATCAATAAAAAGTTCAAAAAGTTTGGTAGGTGATAATCCAGAATAAGCTGAATAATTAGGCTCTTGAAAATTTCCGCTGAATTCCAAATTTCCCTTCACCCATTTTGGTTGCTCAACAGTCGGAAATGTAAATGTATGATTCTCTAAAGGAAAACATGCTGTAGTTTCGTCACTTACCGAATTACCTCCAACTCGATTTCCATCTGTAAATTAAATTTCTGCACGTGCTCATAATTGTCTTCCAGATAAATTATTAACTAGTCCGCCATCTTCATCACCAGAATCCTCATCTGTCATTTAATTTGGATCTGGAGGTTCAATAAATATATTGGCAGCCTCTAAATCTTCAATATGATCCGGTATGTGTAATGCCTCTTCTACAGTAAGATCATCACTAAAATGAGAAAAAAAATGAAATTATTTTTTACGTGATTTAAAATAATAACAATGAAGTTGTATATGACGAGTGGGCCATTAAGTTGACACGCCAATAATTCAACAATAATTCATGATACAATGAACAATTTTTTTTTCTAATGTATTAAAAATATTTTTTACAATGCCTTAAATGAGATTACACTATTAAAAAAATTATAAAAAATTTAAAGTTATACTTACTCAAATAAAGTATTTGAAAAATCGTAATGACCACCCATATTCGCGTATATTCATTTTCAACACAACGCTACAAACCACAATATGGAACGTAAATGACGTATATTATGTCAAAACAAAATTTTAATAATGTACTATCTATCAGCGCGATTGTCGATCAAATGTAAGCAATAGGTATTCCACAAATGCGCGATAAAAATAGCAATACAAGTGTCACCATATGGGGACGCTCGGCGTTGATGAGTTTGAACTTACTAACGTACGTGTTTACGCAATATTATGAAATTGTAATTATGCAACCACGGACCGATTTAGTTTATCGGTCTCTTTCGCATTCGTGCACTTTCGTATGTGTTTTTCCGCGCGATCGCAGTTGTCGTCGTGTTACGGTGTGTGTTGCCGTGGAGCGTGGTGTCGTCTCCGTACACACAATAGTGGTGTCTAATATATTCGTACTGAAAATTAATAGTTTTTTTTTTGGTGTCGCACCCTATTGTTCATTGCCCGGAATATCAAGCCTTTGATTGTCGATCGTGTGCTTGGTACCGAGGTGTTGCAGTCAAGGTCGTTGGCCGTCAGTTCACTGGGCGAAATACATTGCCGCCGTCGTGCGCCGTCAACGCCGCCGTCCAGGGTTCAGCGACAACGCCGGTCGCGGTTTAATTATATCAAGTCGGCTGTTAATTAAGTGCGTTTGTCACAATTACCTTTATATACATTATAACAATGTAATTAATCGATATAAGATATTATTCTATTTATTATTATTGTGAATATCATTATTGATATTTACTATCCATGGACATATTTTTTTTTTAATGTTATATAAATATATATATATATATGCTATGGCCATAGGTTAGTTTTTTAAGTTAATTTTGTTGTGATTTATTGAATTTGAGCAATACTAGTTATTATTATTAAGTTATCGATTTTTTATCTTTATTATATTTGGTATATCATTCATATCCCATTATCCTATAACGTAACGCGAGTCGGTCGACTAACTACCCGATAAGAGTCGTCCAGCGTTCAAACATTGGTAGCAGAGCGTGGTTATTATCATCACATATAATTCGCAAGCGTTACGATATAGTAGGATGGTGCATAGGGAGCTTGGTTCATTTACATTTGTTCGTTAATAATTGAACTGTAGAGCTTGGCGCTCTTATTGTTTGCTGTTTATTTTAATTGTCGTTCACATCCATTCGTTGATGCCATTATGACATCTCTGGTGACCGAGACCGAACGCTCCCAACGAAAATTGGCTCGAACCAAGGTAATTGCAATGACCGGACGTTAGACTGCGGTCAAACGATTAACGGTTATATCAGTTTTAGCCCCTAAAACTAAGTTGGATCCCAGTTTAATTCCCAAATTTTTGGTTGCGGCAACCGACCTTGACACTCTGTGGGAATCGTTTTCGTTGTATAATGGTAATTTGTTGGACACTCTTTCCGATCTTTGTGGCTTTGTTCACAATAGCCAACATTCCTGTTTCAGAGGTCAACTATGGTTTAGCAGGGTCACCATTGATTGATCGTTTTAATAAACCGCGTCAACTAGCTGTTAATATTGTCGAGATGCTGTTAAGTAGTTCAGTGTACACTCAAGAATCTCTTAGCGGTTTAAAGAATTTCCTTACGCTATTCGCCACTAACGTTACCATGTTGAAAACATTAAATATTCCGGACCTCGGTGATTTTTTGTTGTTCGAATTATCTTCGCGTTGTTTGTCCTTGACGACTCGTCGTATGTTTGAATCCAGTTTCACTGGTGATTATACCGGTGTAGACGATTTACTGAATTTTGTTAAAGTTCGCGTTTCGGCATTTAAAATAGCAGATGCATCGGCCGTTCAAGTAACGGACAGCATTTAAAGCCAGGTTCGTTCACACATGTAAAGCCGGATAACAAGTCCAAGACGGTTTTGATGTCGGAAAATACAGATTGCCCTTCCAGTAAATGTGCATATTGCCAAGGTGTTCATATCAAAGAAAAATGTTCAAAATTTAATGTTCTGGCCTCCACAGAACGTCATCAGTTAGCTCAAGACAAACGTGTGTATTTTCATTGTTTAAGTTCCAGCCATTGAGCTAATAAATGCATTCGTAATAAGCCATATGACCAATGCGACCGCGCTCATCACTCCTTATTACACACAAGTGCTAGGTCATCGACAGACGCATCATCATCGACGGAATCGGCTACCCTGTTTGGACAGTCCGTTTGTGATCAATCCACTGTATTACTAGGTACAGCGTTGATTTATGTGCGTGACTCTAGTGGCGTCATGCAATCCGTCCTGGCATTAATCGATTCGGCATTGCAAATTAGCGTAATTTCTTCTGTTTGTGCTGATCGTTTAGGGTTGCGTATAAAAAAATGGACCATTTCATTGGCCGGTTTATCTAGAGTTCAAGTGGCTAAAGTCACCGGTGTCGTGGATTGTTATATCTTGCCACGATATTCGCCCAAACCTGGACGTCAAATGCGTGCTTGGATTTTACCGCTTTTTACGGGTACCATGCTCGCTAAACATCTTTCGGCGTATTTTAAACATAAGTTTAGACATCTTGCGCTGGTAGACCCGAATTTCGACAGCCCAGCACCAGTAGATATGTTGCTCGGTGCTGATGTTTTTTCACATGTGTTCAACGAAAGCGAATTATGATATACGAGGAACTTCCGGCTGCATTTAGTTCAATTTTTGGATGGGTCATAATAGGCTCGGTGCCAAATGCTATCTGTCGGGAAAATACCTATAATTTAGTGTCGTTGACCGTATCGTTGGAACACGCTGTTGAGCGTTTTTGGAAAATTGAAGAACCCGAAACGGCACCTGTGGCTTTCACTAAAAATGGAAAATGTGAGGAGATATACAATTCCAAATTTACTCGTGATGGTTCCGGACGGTTCATCGTTCCTTTGCCTTTTCGTGGTCAGATTACTGAGGAACGATTTCCTGGTGCCCGACAAATGGCCCTTCGTCGATTTGAAAATCTTGAGCGCAAGCTCACAGTAGATCCAGTTCTTCGTGACGCTTACACTAGTTTTATGAACGAGTACATAGAATTAGGTCATATGTCTATCGTATCGGACGTAAGTGAGTATTTTCTCCCTCATCACGCCGTTTTCGAAAATGCGCCGAATAGTAAGATTCGCGTTGTTTTCGAGGCGTTCGCACAAGTAGCATCTGGTCGTTCTCTTAATTCTCGATTACTTACAGGTCCCAAACTTCAACAAGAAATCGTCGATGTTCTACTTCGATTCCGAGTATACAAATTTGTCTTCACGACAGATGTGTACAACCACAATACAAGAAGTTTCAACATATATTATGACTTGCCGATCTACATGAGAAGCTAATGGAATTTGAAATGAACACAATTACTTACGGTATGATTTGCGCTCCATATTTGGCACTCCGGGTATTTAATGATATTGCTGATTTTGATTGTGTGGAATATCCAGCTGTCCACGAAACTCTACAGAGTCAGACATATATCGATGATATTTGTGCAGGAGCCGATACTCCCCATGGTGTGCTACAGTTGCACTCTGACATCGGGCATGTGATGAAGGGTGCAGGTCTTGAATTGAAAAAATGGACGAGTAACTTAGAGTCCATTTTATTGACTGTGCCACCAAATGATTGAACATTGCATTCCTTGCAATTTGATCAAGATGATGTTTGCCTCACAAAAGTCTTGGGAATCCAGTGGCATACACCCTCGGACGTTTTTGTTATAGTATTCAAGTCCCAATACCGGTATTGACGAAATGTGGTGTGTTATCGGTCATCGCACGAGTCTTCGATCCATTGGGCCTCCTAGTCCCATCTGTTTTTTATGCCAAGCACATCATGCAGTTGGTTTGGCGTGCTGGTATTGGTTAGGATTGCCCGTTGTCGCCTGAGTTAGCCAACCAGTGGAACTGCTTTATAGAAGAATTGCCAGAATTGTTCAATATTTGTATTCCCAGATATTTCAGCACTCAAGTTAAGTCGTCAGTCTTATTATGCGGATTCTGTGATGTTTCAGAACGCGGATATGCCGCTACAGTGTATATTCGTTTCACTGATCCTAACAGCACTATCATCGTGTCATTAGTGGGAACCAAAACTAAAATGGCTCCAATGACATGCACTACAATGCCTCGGCTCGAGTTGTGTGCCACTGTACTGTTGGCCAAATGGATGTCGTGGGTAGAGAGTACACTTAGTCATAAATTTTCAATTAACGGGGTATATGCATGGTCAGATTCACAAGTGGCTTTGTCTTGGTTGATTGGTCCTAATACGTGATGTAAGTTATTCGGTTCAAATAGAGTGCATCAAATACAAAAACTGCTTCCCAACTGTTCATGGAATTATGTCCGCTCCACGCATAACCCAGCTGAATGTACATCAAGAGGCGTTTTACCTCAAGCGTTATCGTCGTTATCACTGTATTGGTTTGGTCCGGAGTTTCTGAAAAAAGCCGTTGACCATTGGACGATTTCATGAGCCACGGTTTCCCCCGAGCAACTTCCAGAGACGAAAAGTGTATCATTGGCTGCCATAATAAATCCAGATGAGTGGTTCAGTCGCTTTTCGTCATATACAAACTTGATTCGTGTCGTTGCCTGAATGCGCCGATTCATTTCCTGTTGTCGTCGTCAACAAGAGTGTGGTCATTTTTTATCTTCGTCAGAATTCCAAGAAGCCTTGCTGGTAATAGTCAGGTCATCCCAAAGTTGGTCGTTCTCAGACATTCAGCTGTCCTTGTCTTGTGGCTTAGCAGTTAGTCGTACACTTGTGCAACTTCGTCCTTTTATTGACGATCATGGTGTTATTCGCATTGGCGGAAGACTCCGAAATTCATGTTTATCAGATAATCAAAAGCATGCAATTCTCTTGGCAAAATCGTCACATCTATCGTTACTCATCGTTCGTTATTGGCACACCGTGTCCTTTCACGCAGGTACTCACCTTATTACATCACTGATAATGCAGATGTTTTGGATATTGTCCGTTCGTATTGTGGTTTGTAAAGTACGCAGCCAATGTGTTGTCTATATAAGGATGTCCAAATAGTCAATTGAACCCGTCATGCCCACTTTACCAAGTATTCGGGTCCAGTCGTGCCGACCTTTCAGTCATGTAGGAGTAGATTTTGCTGACCCATTACTTATGCGAGAAAATAAACTACGCAAGGCTAGACGTACAAAATATACATCTCCGTGTTTGTCTGCATGTCCGTGAAGGCAATTCATTTGGAAATTATCACTGAATTGTCCACCACAGCATTTCTAACTGCGTTAGATCGATTTGTGGCGCATCGAGGTCTTTTTCAGGATATGTATTCCGATTATGGTATCAATTTCGTGGGAGCCGCAAAAGAAATCCGATCGTTGTTTGCGGATTCTCACTTTCAAGAATGCGTTACAACTAAATCGTCATGCACCTGGCATTTTAATCCCCCCGGTGCTCCTCATTTTGGTGATCTGTGGGAGGCTGCCGTCAAGTCAATGATATTGCTGTTAGTGAGTATAATGGGAAATCATAACCCAACGTTTGAAGAATTATCAACGGTGTAATGTCGCATAGAAGCAATTTTAAATTCAAGACCTCTGACTCCAATGACATCGTCGCCATAGGACTTGGATTATTTGACGCCAGAGCATTTCTTAATAGGTCAGCCGCTACTAACGATTCCTGATCGTCAGGTAACCGAAGAACAGCATGTTGTTATCAGATGGAAGTGTTGCTACATCAGTGCCATCAAGCATTCTGGTGCCGTTGGTCTACTGAATACTTGTCCAGTTTACAGACACGGACCAAATGGAGTACTGACCGACCTAATATAAATGTCAGAGATATGGTGTCGTTAAAGATAGTCAATTCCCACCTTTAAATTGGCGTCTTGGTAGAGTACAAAGTGTAATACCCGGAGATGACCGCATAGTTCGTGTCGCTCAATTGTACACTCAATCAGGGGAGATTACCCGACCAGTTGTAAAGTTGGTTTTGCTGCCTACATCGTAACGACTCCATTTCTCGTTTGTACTGTTTCCCTATTCCTACGCTATTGTTCATTGTATCACCAAATATTGATGTTTTGTTATTGTCATTTATATTGCGTACCTATTGTTTATTCAGTGTTATTGTTTTATACTATTTATTTTGCTTTCTCTTGTTAATTATTAAGATATTTTTAATGTACACGGTTGCCTGACACACCGTCCATCCAGAGTCATTATGCCAATATTCTTGTGATGCTGCTAATCACAACACGGGAGTATGTTTACGCAATATTATAAAATTGTAATTATGCAACCACGGACCGATTTAGCTATAATAATAATAATAATATATAATAATGACTTGAAAATCTTGAAATTTCTATCTAATATTCAATTTAGTAATATATTTACGTTGAAAAAAAGTATTTTAGATTCTGAGCGTAGCGAGGGAGCTTGTGGTTTTACTATGATATTTTTTTTTTTAAGTCCACTCGCATTTCACGCAGCCCCATAGTAACTTTCCACCTATGACATTCCTGCTTTTCCAGCTACATTTTGTTTAAAAAACAGGCGGGAATAATATTTATACCTACCTACTGTAGTTTTGTAATTACCACATAACGATTAATTTATGTTAATTATTATAGAATTGAATGATCAATTATTATTATATCTTCTTTTTCTTATTCACCTTCATTCCAAACTATTTTTATGTGATAATTAAAAAAAAAAAACCAAAAAGTGTTTTCTCTCAAAAAAATATGGTAATCGTGAATTTTTAAAGTTCCCAAATATTTTTAATTGGTATTGTATGTTTATTATCTTAATTGTTTTATTCAACTGTATGTCATGTGACTATTGAATTATGTTACTGTTGTATAGAGTACCTATTGTAATATACACCAATTATAAATCAAATGGTTTACATAATATTTTGTTCGTTTTCAATATTAAATGTCTTAAACTGGACATTCAATGAAATATACTGTATATTTTATCTAGTTATAGTTATGTACCTATATAAAACTGAGCTATTATAAACATATCATATTACATTTTAAAATTTACATAAGGTTACACTAAATCATATTTATTTCTACATAGTTTGATCTTCAAAGTAACGTTAAACATAGGTAGGTACTGAGTTTATAATTAATATTAAGAGTTGCATATACTACACCGAAGCTACGCTCAGAATCGTTTTATTGAATGCAATGATTTACCATTGCTTTCAAATGCAATACATCCACCAAGAGTACCCTGTTACCCTGTCCAGTAGCAAAGTACATCCATCCCTACTAACACCCAACGAGCGAATTGCTTCCACCCAATACTGACCGGCTTTTTTTTACATTATATTTTATAAGTTATAAAATTTAACCTTTTTTTAAAAAAATCACCATAATATACTACCTATAAAGTTTTGGAAATGTTTATTTATTTACTTAAGCTTGTGTACATTTGTTGTTATTTTAAAAACTTGTGATTTTTAGATAATGTTAAATCTATAATTGTATTTAAAAAATAGATATACGTATTTAATCTGTTCACCGAAATAAGATTTAACTACAACTATGGGTAATGAATATTGATGCATGAAGTTTTTTTATTTAAGCAAATTTAATCCTGATGATTAGAACATATACATTGTTATACATTTGTTTTTTCAATAAAATCTTAGATTTCTAATACACACAGATTAAAAAAAAATATTAAGTATAATTTGTATATTATCTTATTCATCTGTGTCTGGAATAAAATCTGAATCATTGCCATTTATAGGATGCCAATCTAAAATAATATAAATAATATGATATTTTGATGGGTATATTAATTGAAATTCAAATTTGTTTTCTTAATAGAATATTAAAATATAGATAGTCATCATTATGTACATAGTAATGATTAATCTAAGTAGGTACCTACTAATATTTTTTGAACATACTTAAAGATTTAACAGGAGATACAATATCATGATCTGAATATTTACCATTATTTATTTCTAATCCACTCGGACAGTTTTTATAGCTCATACATAATGAATGATTAGCATCATCAAATTCATTTAGTCACTCAATTTCATTTTCAGGCAATAAAGATATTTTAAATAGGTAGATATAATTATAACTGAAAATTGTTATTCGATATCATAAGTAAAAATACGATTAATACAATAAATATGAACATAAAATAATATTAAAATACTAATGTATATTATAAAATATATTATATAGATAAAAGAATTATGATTACAATGCAAACTATTATCAATATAAATTATTGCAACAATATGATAATCAAATAAATATCAATTTTACAATAGGACTTTTTGATTTATCCCCTTTTGCACATACATATTGTGGGATAAGATGCCCACGAACATAACCCCATTTGTTGAAAACGTTTTGTATAAATGTATCGTTTTTCGTCCATAATTTTAACACGTTATAATCCTTTTGGTCCAAAAATAGAGATTTTGATTGATAAAATTGTATCATAACCTATTTTGACAATTTTTGAACGTTATTTCTTACATACATAGCAGTTTTAGCCTAAAAGTAAATCATTACCAAATTAAAGATCAAGACATTACCTACATTTTCACAGTAATTTTTGATGAAGTTTTTTCAGCTAAAATTATAAATCATTGGTAAATACTAAATGTTAAAATTAAATATACCATAACATTAAAATCGCCCTTGACAAAATTTAAACAAATTTTTGATTATTAATTTAATATAGAAGCATTTTTGCACTAAAACCGCTCAGTTTTTTTTGCTCTTCTCATCGAGTTCATTCTCTTCGTATAATGCGTAAATTGCGCATGCAGCTTCAACGTCGTCCAATACTTCCATACTTTATTTAAAAATAATAAAAAGACACCAAATAAAAGCAGTAGTCATCCACAACAGACAATAATAGCAGTACTAACTAGGTAGTGGCATTGATTTATATTACTATATACTCTTAAATATAATGAATATTTAATCAATACTAGTCAACCTAAATGAGTAGGTATAATAAAATACAAAGAATTGTTCAAATAAAATTTGGTTCCAATTTTTATATGAAACTAGATTTTGATAAGCGTTAAAACAGAATAAAATAATTATAAATTTAATAGTTCGAGTTCGACACTAAGCTAATAGTTCGGTTTGAGTTCGGGTTTGAGTTAAAGTTCGGTTCGGTTCGAGTTGGATTCGACATAATAGTTCGGATCGGTTCGGGTTCGGGTTTGATATTAAACCTCATAGTTCGGTTTGAGTTTAGTTTGACTCCTAAATTTAAAATTTGACCCACCTCTAATTTAATCATCTAGAAGGCTGTAAGAGGATCTATGGAACTTTCCACAAATCTAAAAGAACCAGATTCAGATTGCATTGGTAAGAGCTGTACAAAATTTACTCATGAATATGTTACAGTACGGTGCAATGGTATGCAATACAATATCCCACGACATAAAGAAACGATTGGCAGTTAAAACGTATTACAACACACATGTTCACTAATATATGCTAAAAATAGTAATACGATGCCAAACATTTGATCATAACACGAATAAATAAGATGCAATACATATGGTATTATAAAAACAAACAAAAAAAAAACTCGATGCTAATAAAAACATACAAGTTCCCAAAGTAGAAGATGAAAAACCGGAAAGTATGAAAGAGTAAAAGTCAAGCTATAGAACGATATTGTATACAGATTTTAATGCACCAAACTGAAGAGAAAATAAAACGGCAAGAGAGAGCAGTATGTACTGATAAGAAATATATGTATACATATTTTGATATTTTTTTAGGTATAGACAAGATTATAAAAAATTGATCATTAAGTAATACTGACACAAAAATTAGGGTTCAAATAACCACTATGTTAATAAAGCTGAGTACTATCTATCTCTAAAAAAATCTATTTTATGAAATTACCAAAATCATTGATAAATACCATTCCAGACAATCAACAAAAAATAAATAAATAAAAAATTCTATTGAGTGGTTCGGGCTGAATATACTTATATACTTAACAAAAAAAAATTAATCGAATAAGATTATTATTAAGTATTAATACAATTAATTTATAAAAATAATATTAATAAAACAACATACTTTAGTATAATGTATTTTATGAAAGTCAATTTAATTTAAATTAATTATTCATGCGATATACATACAAATACATACATTGAATACATACATTCAACTTTTAATTTAATAAAATGTACTTACTGTATTTACAGAATTATGTTTGGGTAAATAGATTTTATGTTTATAATCATAATAAATTTAATTTTAGATGATATAATTCATAAATTATATATTAACTCAGTAACACACAAAATTATTATAAACAGCTGACCTAGAAAGGGATAACTTTAATATTCATTCTGAGACGAGTGAGTATATTTTTAATTTTTATACATAATATGTTTAAAACGTACTATGTAGCTATTCATTATATGTATTGTACAATTAAATTAACTTGTCGCCTGAACAATGATAATAGTATATAATTTATAAATTTATAAAATATGATGCGAAATGCTGGTTAATTTTCATGCATATTTTTATATACAGTAAAGAAATACACAAACAGAATATTATTGAAAACGTTATTACAAAATTCATAATTTTTGAAAATCAAGACTCTTTTAGTTTTTATTTGCATAGCTTTCGTAAATTTTTAATAAGTAAGAGCGACCATTTCCTGTATCATTTCCAAAGTCAACATCACATTTTGAAATTTAAAAAAAAATTCGAATGGATTCTTCTTCTACCTATAATTCGTTTAATGACGGGAGGAGGTTGAAATTATTTTTTTATTTTATTTGGTTTATAAACAAAATTTTGTTAAATATAATTATAATATTGAAATAATATTAATTTGTTGACGATTTTAAGTTTTATTATAAGATTAGCAGTATCTGTCTCTAATCAAACCACGACAGTCTTGTCGCTTAGAGTGAGTGTCTTGGCTTAAGCTTTAATGTTTCTAAATGCATATCAAAGACTTTTTCAAAGGGCTCAGCACCCTTAAGCTTTTCTTATTCTATTAATGGTGTCGTTCTTGTCTCTATTGTAGACAATATCAGTGATATTGGATTTTTATTTATTCCCTCTTAATCCCACTTAATCCCAAAGCTCATATTAATGAATTTAAGCTTGCCACCTTATTAAAGTCACTTTATTGTGCTTTAGTTAGGCCAATTTTAGAATATGGCTTGGTAGACTATAAGGAAGTTACATTTGACTTATTTAAGTTGATGGCAATCACCAACAATATACGGGATACTCGAATAAGTCGAACGTATATTCCTTGCATTTGCTGCTTTCAAGTTAGGCATGCCACATCCTTCTCATGATTACGATCCGATACTTCACTTCCGAACCTTCAAACTCTTTCGGATCGTCGCTTATATTAATGATTTATCCTTCCTTAGTGAACAACTCGATGGTAAAATTAACTCACCTTTTCTTCTGCAACATATTAAATTCCGAGTAACTATGCGTCGCACTCGTAATTTGGTTCCCTTTTAAATTCCTCCCTGCTATATCTATATATATATTTATATATTTATAACTATCTATCGTATGAGCCGTCAACCAGGTGTATAAGTCTTGCCAACAAGGTCCCCCATTTCTCTTATTAATTTTAATAACTCTATTGTAATAATGACTAATATATATTACATCAAATTATCTTATATGCAGTGATGTAAATTGTTTAATGTTATTATTTTATATTCGTATGTGTCTTATGTCTGCATGTATTTGTTCATTTGTTCATATGTATATATATGAGTGCATTTTTTATAGTTATTACACCTTTGTAATCAGTGTTGGACAGATAACTCATTTTGTTATCTAGATAAAAGATATAGATAATGACAGAAGGATTATCTAAGATAAAGATAAAAGATGCATTTTGGTTATCTAGATAAAAAGATAAGATAAGATAATATTATTAAACCTATTGTGGCAACGAATTAATGTTCTTAGAAAACATAATAAATTTATACTTAATAACCACATTGGAGACGAAGGACTCGTATATTATTTTAAATGAATAGACGGTGATATGATTTTTCCCCAACAACGTCGAAGACGGGCGACTAGTTTTACGAGTCTATTTGATTTTAATCACATAAACAATCGATTTCCCGCAGTTTTTGTACGTATAGACGAATGTCGAGCGATATTTACGTATTTTCCAAAACACAAAAATAATGTAGTATTCCACAT
>JAIPRL010011789.1:0-12980 GCA_025469235.1 Pemphigus obesinymphae
TTTCCAAGAGAGGCAATTGATCGGGTAGAGTGGAATTTGGGTATGGTAGATTTAATAAGGGAAGAGGAAGTGTGGAGTGCTGTGAGAAAAATGAAAAATAAGAAAGCGGTGGGACCGGATGGAGTACTAGTAGAAATATGGAAAGTATTAGGAAGTTTAGGTATACAATGGCTGACAAAGTTCTTTAATAAGATACTAGTAGAAGGAAAAATTTGAGAAGCGTGGAGGAAGAGTTGTGTAGTACCAATATTCAAGGGTAAAGGAGATGTACAGGATTGTAGAAATTATAGAGAGATAAAACTTATGAGCCACAGTATGAAGAATTGGGAAAAGATAATAGATAAAAGGGTAAGAGGTGAGACAACTGTTACTAGAAATCAGTTTGGGTTTATGCCTGGGAGGTCAACAATGGAGTGAATATTTTGTGTGAGATAGATTGTAGAGAAGTACAGAGAAAGGAAAAAGAAATTGTGTATGGTATTTATTGATCTAGAGAAGGCTTATGATAAGGTTCCTAGGGAGATCTTAAAGTGGGTTTTAATGAAGAAAGGATTACCAAAGGTATATGTGAACATAATTGAAAATATGTATGAAGGGGCGAGTACAAGAGTGAGAAGTCTGTGTGGAGAAACTGAGGATTTTAGAGTCAGAGTGGGGTACATCAGGGTTCAGCTTTGAGTCCTTACTTATTTTTCCTGGTAATGGATGAGATAACAAAGGATATACAGGGGGAGGTACCATGGTACATGTTGTTTGCAGATGATATAGTACTGATAGGAGAAAGTGAATGGTAGACTTGAAGAGTGGAGGGAAGCTCTGGAAAGTAAAGAACTAAGGTTTAGTAGCAGTAAAACAGAATATATAGAGTATGATTTTGGTGAAAGGGAACACAGAGGGAATAGGGAAAGGCTAGAAATAAAGTTAAGTGAGGATGTGGTGGGAGAAGTGGAGAGGTTCAAGTATTTAGGGTCCGTTGTACAGAAAGATGGGGGTTTCGAAGAGGATATGAAACACAGGATTAAGTGTGCATGGACGAAGTGGAGAGAAGCATCAGGTATTCTGTGTGATAAAAGAATCCCTATTAGGTTAAAAGGTAAATTTTATAAGGCAGTAGATAGAAAGATAGAACAGAGAATGAGTGTAGATGAAATAAGAATGTTAAGGTGGATGAGTGGAGTTACTAAAGAGGATAAAATAAGGAATGAGTATATCAGAGGTAGTATAGGGATAGCTTCGATAGTAGACAAAATGAAAAAGAATAGATTAAGATGGCTCGGGCATGTATTGGAGGGAAGAGACTGAGGCAGTAAGATTAGTAAGGGAAATGCATGTTGTTGGTAAGAGGGGGAGGGGAAGAACGAAAAATAGATGGGGAATGTAATGGCGAGTGATATGAGGAAGGTGGGAGTAAATGAAGAAGATGCGGGAGATAGAGTTAAGTGGAAGTGTAGGACCAGGGTGGCCGACCCCAAATAGTTGGGAGAGAAGGCGATGGAGAAGAAGATATTATTATTTCACAAAATACACTGCATCATAGATGGGTTGATGCAAAATTCAAATAGTTTAATTTTTATTTTGCGCTCAATGGTTTGAAAAAGTGTTTGAATAATATGTGGTTAATGCTCGACAATGTAAATGTTGCTGGACTATTAAAAAAACAAATTACAATTTTTTTTTATACCCATTTAGTTTTTCGACATTTATTATTAAATCAAAATGACAAATGTAAATATATAACAAACACCTTTATAAATTTGAATATTTTTATTACCTATCTACCTAATATTCTAAATATTTACATCTCAATTTGTCAATTTCAATAAAAATATACATTTTAAAAAATGTTAGTCAACACCATTTATTTCTTTAATTGTAAAATACCAAGGATTTAATTACCTCACATTATAGACACAAGAAAATCAAAAGAAAGCTGAACAGATTAGAAAGGTGAATGAAGGCAAATACATTAAGAGGATGTGATACCCCCAGATTTCTGTTGTAAAAACACGTCTATGTAGAATGACAATAATTTGTTTCACAGTGGTTTAAGAATAAAAAGGCCTATTATATCATCGAAAGTTAACAATATTTTGGAGGTAATAGAATAATTTTTTATAAAATGCCTATAAAAAACAAAAAAAGCCATTTTTTTTTTAAACAAATATCACGATTACACAACAATAAAAAATAGTATTGGCACAAGACTATTTTAAAATTATTAGATTTTCATTTTATTTAAAAATTGGGTGTATGACATCCTCTTAAGTATGTTTAGAAGGAATGTAACAGACCAATCAATAAACAACTAGGTAATTATTTATTTGTAATAGCATGAGAAATTTGGTATTTCAGTCTTAAAATATTGCTATAGAGCATAGGCTATATTTAAATTTTGATTACAGTATTATTTTAAAAAATTTAAAAAACATATTGTTTTTCTATATAAATTATAAGTAAATTTAATCAATCCACATTATGATGTCTTTAGTTTAGGACTTTTACTCTATGGAACAACATATACATATTTTATAATTTAAAAATTGATTTATACAATATCAATATGAGAATTAATATTATACTACTAGTATTAAAACAATATTTCAATTTGTATTGCATAAATAGTTGTTGGTTTTTTATTTGTTTATTATGCATGGTTCAATTTAAGCCCAGCACATACACGGATGTCAGAGAACTGCAATTCAAACCAATAAGTAAAATAATATTAAAACAATCCATAATGTGATGTTAACACTTAATATGTAATGTAAAATATAACCATATTTGATCAACAATTGATTTTGAATAGAATGTAGATAGAAAATTTCGAAAATCTGGAAGTTTTACAATATAATTTTTTTTTTTTTTTGATTTTAGCACAAAAATACATTAACTATTGTTCAAGGCTCTACTACAATATTATTATTTTCATTTGCTAAACATAAACAATCAACAATATCTAATAAATTAATAATTTATTGTCTATGACTTAATATGAACACTAACATACAACAATGTTACACTTGTATACTCCTTTAAAATCAAAGAAGGAAGCGTTATGGCTCTTTTTTATTTAAATATACATATACTATGGGAGTCAGTAAAATATGTTAAAACTAATTTCACATATAATACAACAAGCAATTCCAGATTATATGGATTCTTAAGTACGGAACAAACAAACAAAAAAAAAAAAAAAATAAATTAACTATAGAAAAAAAAAAAAAATCATTATAAATTTTTTAAATTGTATTACAAATACAAGTAGTATGACTTAATTTTATTGACATGGTAGAAAAGAAATTAATTGGACGGGCTTACAGAAATGAAAAAAATATAAATAAAAATTGGGAATTAGGTATATGCAGAATTTTAATTTGGAAAAAAAAAATTAAAAATCATCAGTACATGTTTATGCAGCTTTTGCGGATGTTTTGCTGACCAATTCCTTCATTTTTTCAGTAGACAACGATTTGGGGCGTTCGATAGGAAGACCAAGTCCACGGTCCCAAACCAAAGATGCTAATACTCCAAGAGCACGGGATACTCCAAACAATACTGTGTAGTAGTTCATTTCTTTCAAACCGTAGTACTATAAAATGGTTTTGATCAAATTTAAATCATTTATAACAGTACATTTTTAGAAATTTTAAGCTTAGGTAAATTCACAAACCTGTAATAAAACTCCAGAGTGAGCATCTACATTGGGCCATGGGTTCTTGACTTTGCCAAGAGCATTAAGTACTGGAGGTACAACATCAAATACTTGTGCTACTAATTTAAACAATGGATCCTTGGGTAGATGTTTCAAAGCAAATTCACGTTGGCAAGTGTAACGTGGGTCAGTTTTACGTAAAACAGCATGTCCATAACCTGGTACAACTTGTCCACTTTTCAATGTTTTTAAAATGAATTCTTTAAGTTGTTCATTGGTCACAGAATCGCCTACTTCTTGGCGCAATTTTTGCAACCACAACAAAACCTTTGGACATACATTTTTTAATAACATTAATACGCATCATGATTAAATATACAGTAATTTAAGAGGATGCCTATGAATACAAAATTTCTCCTTTTAATTAGCTCACAAATATATTTGAAAAAAAAAAAAAAAAAAAAAAAAACTACGAGTTGTTAAAAATAAATTTTGTTAAACTTAAAATAACTATTAATCTTTAAAAAAAATCAATATGTATCAAAAATCATTGATATAAGACTATATTTAAATCACTATTAAATTAGAGGTGGGTCGAACAGTTCGAAAAATTTAACACAACTTCAAGAGTTCAGTTTGGGTTTGAAATTCGAACAGAATCGAACTTGGATAAACTATTTTAAAATATATTAATTCAACCTATAAAATCTTTTCATGTGATTCTTGACATGCAAACCAAAAGTTTGGTTTGAGTTCACTCTTAAACTTCATAGTTAGGCTCGACACATAATTTTGAGTTTAATCCACTTCTAATTAATTTTTCATTTTGAATAAAAATTTCCTATATATAGCCCCTTAAAAACAGTTGTGTGGCATTTTCTTAATGATATTCCAACATTTTGGGTTGTTATAAATACTATGAGTTACGGCACCCAATAGTGTGTTATTATTGTTATCATCAAATTATTGTATAGTAAAATATAGTGTACACAAAATACAAGTGTAACTGTTTATATTTTGAGTACTTGTGGTATTTTTCTAATAATAATTGAAGACTCAATTCCACAAAAATATTTACTTTATTTTGGTAAAAATACCAAAATACTATTTACTATTTATTTACTTTATTTTGGTAAAAATACCAAAATAAAGTAAATATTTTTGTGGAATTGAGTCTTCAATTATTATTACAAGTGTAACTATATAAAATACTTTTACAATCTAAAGATTCACCTTAGTAGTTTGGTTTTTACACTATACTTGTGTGCATCTATAAATTTATATATTGATATTTTATTTTATAAAATTTGAAGGTTAATTATGGGTTATATTATATAAGATTCATAATAATGTGTACAAGAAAATAAGTGGTATGGTAAAAAAAAAGATGGGTTAAACTTATTATCATCTAAAAGTAGTTAATCAACATTATTAGATTTGCCAAAAACTATATATATAAAAAAAAAAATTAATAAAAACAAGACCATTACTATCGACAAAACATACTAGGTATTGTGATTTTTTATTTATAACTGTGTACCTAAATGTATGAATTATAAAAGTATACAATTTGGGAATCAATGAAAATAATAAATACATATTAAATTATATGATAACATTCTCGTGTACGTTGATAATGATAACAACACACTATTGGGTGCTGTAACCCGTAATTTATAACGACCCCCTCCCCAACATTTCAAGTCAGTTATCATATTATGACAATTGAAATCAGATAGTTGAAGTTAGAATAAATTATAGTGCTTTATATAGTATATATAATTTAAATTTCATAGACATTTATGTTGTATATATTTTTCTTAATAAGATAAATTAAATAAATAAAAATAATTAATACATAAAATGTACATGTATTAATTGAATATTTTTTTTAAAGATATTTAAAATTGAAAATATTAAAATGAAACATAAGCAACAAATTGCTTTACTATAGGATTAATTTTAGAGACTATCTTATCATAGCTTGTTGAAAACAATTGTATCCTTAATTGTAATACACACATACAAGTCATGAAAATCATATGTCTGATAGTATGTTTACTTATAAATATATTTTGTATAATTTAATTACCTCTTGATTAGCAAGTCCATGCAATGGACCAGCAAGACCACACATACCAGCACTGAATGAAAGGTAGGGGTCAGATAAAGCTGAGCCTACCAAATGAGTTGTGTGAGCAGATACATTGCCACCCTCGTGATCAGAGTGGATGGTTAAATATAAACGCATAAGTTCAGTGAACTCTTCGGAATCATTAGCACCCAACATGGATGTAAAGTTGGCACTCCAATCACGTTCCGTATCGATAGTACCTACTTGACTTCCACCATGATAAATATTTCTGTAGATTGTGGCTGCAATTACTGGTAACTTGGCAATTAAATCCATGGAATCTTCATATGTATACTAAATAAGAAAACAATTATAAATTATTTATGATAAAAAATTCACATTATTTGTATATTTATATTTATTCAGATTTAATGTTATTTAGCAAATATTAAATAATATACAATAATTAATTAACATTTATAAACATGATAATTAATTTAAGTTTAAGCATGATGTTTTATAATAATCAAATAAATAATTTTATTTTAATGAATTGAACAAAATCTCTACTACTGCTTTTAATTTTTTGTTTCACATTTATTTTTAAATCCAAATTTCAACACGGGTATTAAAAATATTCTACTTAATTAAGTAGTACATTTCCTGTAACCTTGGTCCACTTATTAGCTAATTTCACCTCAACAATAATAGATATGATAAAAATAAGCGACTTCAATACTAAAATATGCAATTAATATAGATGTATTATGTATAATATTAAAAAATATATATTAATTTATATTTTGTCATAAACATGTTTTGTAATAAGAAACAATTAGTAACTTACCTCCCAATATTTTGATTTATGAACTCCACTAGAATATGCCTGTACAAATTTGCTTTCTGAATTGAGTAAAGCAACAGCAGATGCTAATTGTGTCATGGGGTGTACAGTATTAGGAAGGTTATTAAGCATGGTAACAACGTGTGATGGTAATTCAGCACGTTCAGCCCAGGTTTTAGATACCCATTTAACTTGTTCTGGTGTTGGAATCTCACCAGTTATCAATAGCCAAAATAATCCTTCGGGAAGTGGTTCACTTCCACCAGGTGCTTTAGGTAACAATTTTTGGCATTCGGGAATAGAATAACCACGGAAACGAATACCCTCATCTGCATCTAATACAGATGTTTCTGTAACTAGAGCTTTGATACCTCTCATACCACCATACATCTAAAACATCAGAAAATTTGTGTTGGTAATATTTTAATAAAATTCAGTTTCTATTGTATAATATATTTAATTACCATATCTACAGTAACATCCCCAACAACTGTAGATCCATGTTGCTTTCTGAAGGCTTTGATTTCCTCCCCACTTTGTTTTAACTTTTCAGCGACCACACTTTTAAGGTCGGTATTTGAGTTTGCCATTGAGCGGGAAGCAGTCCATAGTGGAGCAGCAACCTAAAATAATTAGATAGTTTGAAATTTTACTTTTTAATTAAATAACTGAATACATTTAAAGATATACCTACCTAACTATTTTTAATATTGTTAATATGTATCTACCTAAAGACTATTTCTAAGTTCAATACCTTTTGAGTGTGGAACCTTGAATTTGAAACTCCAATTGAGTGTGACATCTTGTAAGTTTAACTTTTATTGAGTACAACATCTCATTAGTAGAATTACTTTTGCAATTTGTATAAATCGGTTTATGTATTTTATTGGAAATAATATTATTAATTAATTAATTTAAAAAATATTCCACCTACGGCATCACTGGCGTTCGCTTTCTAGAAAATAGTCATTCACTCCTTAAGTGTTTCCGACAAATAAGTTGACAAAATAAGTAATCCAAAAATTGAACGAATTTGCAATTCTTGGATTTTTATCAAATATAATTTAATTATGTATCAATTTTTAGATAAGGGTATAGGTAATTAGTCACTAAAATGATCATTTTAACATTATTAACACCACCAGCAAGTTAAATATATAATTTACTATTAGAAAATATATTTTCATATAGGTAATTTAATAAGGAATATTATAGTAGATAGGTAGTATTTTCCAAATGATGTAAAACGTAAAAAATAAATATTACCTACTTGTTAAATAATAATATAATCATAATTATTTTAGCGACAAATATGACTAATGTAGATACCTACTAATAAAAATATGAAATACTCGATAGTTAAATGTCTTTACATAAAACAATGTATTTAAATACTTATTATGATTTTTTAAATTCTTAAATTGTTATACCCATATTGTGAGTTAGGTATTAAAAAATACTTATACTACCTACAATTTATTATATACATATATAAATATGTTTCATTGATTATTGATAAAGTATATACCTATACCTAAATCAATCAAATATAATAAATTACTAATTAGCATTCAATCAGTACATTATGTATATTAGATTAAAGTAGGTACATACAATAATTGAATAGGACCATGAAATTAAATGCATATTACACTAAACAGAATTACCTATATTAGATATGTATTTTTAATGTTAAAAATGATTATTAAAAAACACATGAATAGGTGCCTAGATTATTATACAAGTTAAATGTATTATAGAAATATTCTAAGACCACACATATAAGGTGTTCAAGGTAGGTACCTATCTATTTTTATGTCCGTATCTGTTAAAAGAAATGTTCAATTTTTTTACATTTTAATTATTGTTTTACAAAATTAATATGTGTTTAATGAGAAATAACTGATAAACATTGATCTTTGTTAAGACATTTGCAATACATTCACTATATTAGTCACACGACATCTTTTGTTATTTAAATAGGTATACCCATTGGCTATTATTATACCTACTATTTAAAATAAGCATGGTTAATAATAATAAATAATAACAGGTATTCAAGATTAGATTACTGTTTCAGTATTGCCAATACTTATAATTTGTTGCTAAACACAAATCAGCTATTGCACCTACTATACATAAGTATCACTAAATTTTCAACACTTTAACTTTTAATTATATGTAACTTCATTTCAAGTGTTTATGAAAAAGATAAATGTACTCATATACTTAATTCAAATCAAATTCTTCAAAAATGATATTATGTACATTGAAAATAATTTTATCACACATTGACCATTGTTAAATATTAGCTTCATCGGTGAAAATTGTTAGGTAGGTACCTACATTTTATTCTTATTATTCTATAGGTATATATATATATCTGTAACAGGTAGTTTCCTTACTTCTACATTTAAAATTGTATTTGTGTTATTATTGTACAATTGAAGTTTGGGTACTTTTGTGTTATCACCAACAAACGTAAACATTTTATCCCATCACCAAATGATTATAATCTTACCATATTTCTTATAATACCTAATAATTGCGGTGATAACAATTAATTATTTATATAGGTACATAATATAAATATGTACGGTGTTAATTATGATACTTAAAAGTACAGTTGTGATAAACCATAAAAGAAGTTTTTTATTGTGTAGACTTAGCACATTTACAATTTGAGACATAGGATTTTTGCGCACTAAGTAAATGAGCACAAGTAAAATAAAATGGACATGAAACAAATGTGCACTTGATTCTACTTTCAACCACAAATTTAATGATGGAAGTCAAAATCTCAATTTAGTAAAAATTGGACATGATACTTGTGTGCTTTAAGCCTTGAGGTACCTATACAATATAAGAAAACAAAATAAATAATACTTCCAAGTTTTAACTTTAATGGGAATTGTAGTAATAGTAAGTACATACGTTATTGTTAATGTACCTAGTAATTTCATAGGTACATAAAATTTTAATAAAATTAATTTTAAGGAATTACCTATACACTGTAGTAAATAATGAAGTACAGGTATGCAATTGTTATAAAATGAAAATATAACTTACTAAAATGAATAGAATAAGACAATCATATATAATCAATGTATGTCAATAAAGAGATCATGATGACAAAGTCAAAAAAGAGTTACTGGAAAATTTTATACTTGTTTTTGTCTACTTTAATGAAAATAGTATCTATATTACATTTTGGAATATCATAAGATTTGGTGGCACAATATAATTTTTATGTTTGGTAGACAGTTATGAACTTTCGAGTTTTGTGATAAGGCAAAGTTCTGAAATCTTAAAAACTTAGTAGGTAGAGTACCTATAGTCAAAATTTATGTTACTGCTGTACCGTATCAAGTACTTTAGTATTACCAGTTCATATCTAGGTAGGTATATCAAGAAATAATTTAATAAATTGAGAATAGCTAGTAGGTACCTACACTAAATAATTCAGATATTATGAAAAATTGTTTAAAAGTAGGTATTTAAAATCTTGTATATAATTTTGCAACACTAGAAAGTAATTAATTAAAAATTAATTGAAATAATCAATAAAATTCAACCATGACCCATAGACACCAAAAAACATAAATTTTGGATATAGTCCTAAAAACTGAAGTAATTTCAATTCATCAAACTAAAATAAAAATATAAGCATAACATGCCAATTTTTGAATGCAGTTTGAAGGAAACTATATACCTATCTCAAGGTTAATGGAGGTCATCACTGTAATTACCTAATAATTTTTAAATGCTAGGTTATAACCCTAAACTGATTATACAGGCCATAAAAATGATAGATTTATATGAATGAAAAATAACTCGCTAAGATTGAAAATCAAAAATTATTGTAACAATTGTTTTTGTCACACTACATAATCTAGACATGACCTATGAAATGTTACAAAAACGCTACCTCCACAATAATACTTAAATAGACATACCTAATAATCATTACAAGTGTCCTTCAAACGATCAAAGTAAAAAAAAAATGTTTAAACTACGTTTTCCAACTTACAGGCAAATAAAGCGGGCGTGCAAATTATTGAAATGAAATATTTGTAGTAGGTACACCCGAAAGTCGTAAATTTAAATTTTGATCCGTTTAGAGGGGTTGAAGAAAAATCGCGCCTCCACAGCTTAGGGGAGGGGATGTTTAACGTTAGACTCTAAATAAAAATCTTTCAAAGGAGTGGTGTACGTCTCGACGGCGAATCTTGTAAGTACATACCTGGTTGATTTCTAGGAGTTTGGACGCGGTCGTTCGGAACAGGCTCATTTTCGCGATGGTGTGCTATCTGAAAATGAAATCGACAAAAGTATAAGAATTAAACTGATTAAACAAAGGCCGCTGTCGACTGATCGACGTGAACGGGATGAATGTCTGGCGAACGTACTGAAGATTGAATTCTTAACGCGTGTCTATTTTCGATTGCGCACACCAGTCGGCAGAGAAGACGGCAAATGGCGATGTGCCGGAGAGCGGGTCGGACGAGGAAAGATCGGACGGACGGTCCTGGCGTCGGCACTCGGCGGTCGGCGGTCGCGATGGTCTGGCGGACGTGGGCGGTGGACGGGGGTCACCCTTCCACGGTCGACACTTCACCGTACGCCCACAGATACGCGAGATACACATATTACATACGTCACACACGCGCGCGCACACACACTTCGCGACCACGTCAGTGTTACCGCCATGGCGCGACCGAAATGTTGGCGCGCACGTTGAAAATTCCACAGAATACCTTTATTCTGTGATAACACTGATTAAATATTTATGCCATACGGCAGGGATGGGCAACTCAATGTAACTCGAGAGCCAATTTTTGAAACTCAAAATGATTGCGGGCCAAATATAAATTTGATTTTTTACAAATTTACTAATATATTTTATGCCTATGATATGAACTAATATCTCTAAGTTTAATATTATGTGTTTTATTATTTCCGGTAATTTTTCCGAGATTCAATTTAGTCTATTTTACTATATTTGAAGTAAATCATAGTAAACTTTTCGATGATAAAAATGTTGAAAGACAGTCCGGGCCGGATAAATAGAGACAGCGGGGCGGATGTGGCCCGCGGGCCGCCAGTTGCCCATCCCTGCCATACGGGAACACAATATGGCTAGCTGATATATTTTAGCCGTGCAGTCCTAACAAAATAGATAGGTGTATCAGCAACGTTGTGATACGCACATCTCTGTGAAGTATCCGCACTGTAACCATGTTCTCCGCCACCAGTTGGTTACATATATCAAGCACCAGTGGCGGCTCTTGTGTAGGGCCCCCTTTCTAAAATTTTAACAAATTACTTATTAACAAGATACCTATTGATTTTGATATTAACAATTATTACATAGTAATGGATTTTCAAAACATTATTATCGAAAGTAAAAATGGTTTTCCATTGTTATGAAAACACTACGCGAGATAATCGGAGTTTAAAAATATATGTGGGTAAAAGCACGGTTTGAATAGTTACCTACCTATTATTCATGTGCGCGGTTAAAGAGTATCGAACAGCGCTCGGCTTTGGGGCGACGTTGACAATCGCCCGCCATAACTTACGATCAAAACACGAAAACATAGGAGGGAGAATTCGGCAATAATGCGGCCGCCGGCATACATTATAATGTATAAGATAAAAAAATTCAGTATCATATTAACCGAAAATTGAAATAAAACAACTTGGAAGACACGTTTAGTGAAATGAAAGATGAACGCTTACATTTTGAGTATAAAACGTATTTAATTTTATTATTTCATAATTTATGGTTGATGTAAAACGTATTTATATTTTTGTTTTCCTACATGGTAGGTATTAATGTAGATTTAATAAATACCTTTTAAATTGGTGTATAATTAATATTGTATTCTATATGCTTTTAAAAAACGAATAATTTTTAATCGCCCTCCCACTTTTAAAGTCCACGAGCCGCCACTGTCAACACACATTTCCAAGCTATCACTACAGAATTTAATGAAAAAAGCGGAGAACCTAATAGGTATATGGGAAAAAGTAAAGATGTGCACATCGGACTAAAATTTGAATTGTTGCTGACATACCTACCTATCTATTTTGTCATGCGTGCAGTAACGTATCAATAATAATGTGTTAAAATCATTGAATAAAAATCAAAATACAAAATAAGTACATTTAAAATAAATAAAATAAAATGATCTAAGATAAATACGCACGCACGCCCGCCCTGTTGCTTATTAAGCAGTATTTAGCAGTACTAACCCTCTAGAGCAGAGGTTCCCAACCCGTGGTACGCGTACCACTAGTGGTACGCGGAAGGCTCGTAGGTGGTACGCGAAGAAATTTTTTTATTACTATTTGCATTCAATATTATTTAGTTTAGTTTAGTGTTTAGTTTATTTGATATTAGCTAA